>WBMZ01017164.1:0-19589 GCA_013400975.1 Atrichornis clamosus | reverse complement strand
GGGGTTTTTTTCCACAGCGCATACTACTTTTCAATTTTTCTTCTTTTCTGTTAGTATAATAAATTTAGTTTCATATCTTCCAGTAGTTTGCCTGTTTTGCCAGTGGTTTTCTCTCAAATTCTTAATCACAAACCTTGTGGATGCTTTGAATTTTTTTTTCCTCTCCTCTGTCCAGCTCTGAGAGGTGGGAGAGTCAGCGAGCCTGGGGAGTTCCTGGCCTCTGGCCAGGCTCAAACTGAAACAGCTTTTCGTTCTTTATTGATCAGGCATGAGTTTATTAAATTATAAGGTGCCTTTCACCTCCCCACTGTTTGCCCCAGTTTTGTTGTTCCTCCCCAGCAGTGCTGATATCATTTTCACGTATGGGGCGCTGCTGTAGTTCCTTTTTCTCTTCTTCACCCCTATGCTGGATGGAGAGAAATAGCTTTTCTTGGCAGAAATCCTGCTTTGGGTCTTGTTACACGTCCGCATGCACCAGTATCTCCTGATGGTGTGTCCTGCGTGGCAGGGCTGTGCAGGGGTTGCAGTTGCTCCTGGTTTTCTGCCTTACTCTTCAGTAACAGGCATTTGTATTTAAGAATCTGTGAGTCTTGGGTGACCTCATTTCCTCAGTAAGACATAGCAGTGTAAGCATTGTATCATGAAAGTTCAGGGATGACAGTGACTCAGAAGATTGATCATATCACTGGTCCAGACTAAGAGCACATATGGCATGAAGGACTTGCTTCAAGGCTTCCAAAAAGACCAACAGAAACTCACAGCTGACATGAAAAGGGGAGAGCCAATCTCAGAGAACCCTTTGCATGTAGAAAAAAAACCCCATAAACATTTTCATTTAAAGATTTGATTTCATTCTTTATTTTATGATTTTGGCAGTACAGCACTTGCGTGTATTTTTTTATTTTTGCCTGAGGTCTACAAAACCTGAAATGGGAAGCATGGTTTTTTCCATCAGTCTATGAGATGGATCTGAGTAAGTATCTTTCCCATTTTATAGGTAACAAAGAAAAGACATCAGGATCACCTCAGAGGGCCAATTGCCTTTTGTATACTTGTGCTGGTTATGCCCTTTGGCTCTGTCTCAGAAACCCAAAGTAGCAGATCAAAGTGTGATGTCCAAAACAGGTAGCTCAGGACACATACTATCCCTGTCCGTACCTCTCTCTCTTTTATATGCTGATTGCTTCAAATCTTCCATTTTTAGCTGTTTTCTACTTTAACAAGGATAAATCCATTTTTGCCTAAATAATGTTTGTTATAGGATCCACAAGACCAAATACCACATTATGGCATATATGGGAGTAAAACCAGCAGCTGCCACTTTGCAGGCTGCTGGGTTTGACTAGATAGCTCTTCTGATAGTTTCAAAGGACCTAAGGTAAAACGAGCTTAGGAAATGTAAAGATCTCTGATTTCCTTCCAGAGGGACAGAGAAGGAGCAGGGAAGGGACACTGAGCCATCACCGTTTCTGTGGCTTTCAGTTCATGGAATGTGTGCTGTCAGAAAACATCACTTTTCGGGACTATCAGCTGATATTTTTCTTAAATATTTTAAGTATCTCAGCAATAATAGTTACATAGCCTCTTTCATGCTATCAATCCTACCTTTGAAGTTCATGGTTTTAGGAAAGTTTAATACAAGTTGCTGAAAGTTAAGCAAATAACTTATCCACATGCAATAGAAGTCTGGTCATATTATAAAACATTCTGGTTTTTTAAGCTGTTACTTGTAGCTTTCCAGAAAACAAGGTGTCTAAAATGAGATTTTGTCCGCAAAAATTTCAGTGTTATCAGTTAGTTTGAAACATTGTCTTTCTGGTTCTATCTCAGAGTAGATCTTTTAATTTTAACACACAGAGTGCAGAACAGAAGCATCATGTGCTGCATCTATACACAGAGATTTGGGTTGTTTTCCAAAGAGTTTGTAATTTTTGTCCAAACTTGGGCCATTACTGAGCTCTGCTTTCAATTTTACTGCATAGTCTCAACAAAGGCAAAAATTACCAAAATCAGTAATTTCTAAGATGTATTTTTAAAAAAACCTACTAAGAGAGTAGTTTGAATCAATAAAATAGAGATGCCATAAATCTTGGCCATCTAAGCCACAATTCATCCATACCTATACAAAATTTCCCTGGAGATTTCACATTTTCCATATATATACTTTCAGTACATAAATAGCTCTCAAAGTTTTTTGCAAAATCCACATAATAATTCAGTTATATTCATTTATATTATAGTTATATCATAGTTATAGCTTTATATATAATTATATTGCAGTAATATAATAGTTAATAGAATTAACAATTGCATTCAGAAATGCCAAACAGAAAAAAATTAAGTTGCTTTTCCTTCTAAGTAATATGCAGATGCAGTAGGCAGAGCCATGAGCTATGCCCTCTGTGTCTCAGGCCAGCTTGTGTGGCTGCGAGGGCGGCGCACCGGTGTGTCATTGATCGCTGCCGCGCAGCTGGGCCCAGCACAGGCAGCTCCCAGCAGAATTGTTCCCTCTTGCCTGTATCTGCCATTTAACCAGCTGTTAAATGTGTGAAAGAGAACTAAGGCGAGAAATAAAACAATGCTGTTTGGGAAAGCCATTGAACAAATCCAATTATATGTTAATAGAGCCTGCAGGAACGCGGCCTGATCCTACCAGCTGCTGACAACCAGCAAATGAACTTCGGGGAAAGCTGAGGCTCTTGCTGGTACTTGGCATCAGCCTGGGCGTCAACTGCAGCTCCTGACGGACCTTATTCAAGTCTTTCCACGTAAGCTTTTCCCACTAGTGTGTAACCTGTCTGAACTGTGCACAAGTCTGGTTCCTATGAGTAGAGGGTTCTAGCTAACAGAAAAAAAACCACCCAAAAACCAAACCCAAACAAATGCACCAAAAAAGGCAAATAAAAGAAGACAGGCACAGGGAATAGACAAATTAATGCATTTAAATTGTGCACTTGTACTGCACCATGTACAAGTCACATGTGCCAGGATAGAAACCCCTTAACTGTGGGTAACCACCCAGCAACCACTTATAGCAATGACAAGTGGTATCCAAGGGCCCCCAGAACAACCCAAGAAGTCCTAGCTTACTGCTAAACAACTCCTAAGAGCACTGATGCTATGATGGATGGCTTCTTACTTGAAACTTTCTTCCCCGAAAAGCACAAGGCTGTCAGTATTTGTAAGCTTTACTCACACAGGTCAGCAAATATAATGGGCAAATATGCAGAGTGAAATACATTTTGATTGATTAGACGCTTTGGAGAGAAGACACCAAGTTCTTTATTACAAATATTTATCTTATAGTCTTTTCCACTCTGCTGCTTGTTAGTGCATCTGGACAGTTTTGTTTGTATATTTAAATATTTTGTAAGTTTAGGCCAGGTCTTCATATTCTCAAGGATTGTATATTAAATATTTAAAGTGTGAGACACATGGGAAAAGTTTTGCTGTGGATTTTCTCTTATTTTAATTGAAATTAGGTCAGATATAATGCTGGGCTAATCATGCCTTGTTAAGCTCAAACCTATGTATTTTTTGAGTACTTAGGGCATTATTGAGATGTGACATAAGCCATGCCACAAGAAGTGCAACTAAGATTCCCATCTTTATAAATATTTCAAGTGTCCATTATAAAAACAAATGTCATAGTAGCAGCAGCTTTTCTCCTTTATTTGCATAAACGTTTCCCACCTAAAATGGTCACCAATAGGGGATGCTATTCTTTTCTAATTCAATGCAAAATTCTTCCTGTTAGTCCCTCAAGCAAGTTCTCCTGCCTGCTTCATCTTTCTGACATCTTTCTCAAAGCCTTTTGTTGATAAATACACAATTCCCTACAGATTAATCTCGTATTTTCATATTCCTTCTTTGCTGCTATGACCTTTAGTTGCTCTTGCACACTAGTCTTTGGTTTTTCCCCATGCTCCAGTCGTTTGCAGCCAGCTGTCAAGCAGGAACTTATGGGAACGTGATTCCCATGCCCAGAACTTTGGCTGCACTCCTGAAGAGCTTACCTTTCTCTTCATTCAAAGTTCTTATATCATGACTGTATTTTTCCATTCTTTCTGGAAATGGGTCTTAACAGTGCTCCAAAATAAATGAATCATTTTCACTCAAACTCATCTTTAATAGAAATTTTATAAAATTCTGCTTTTGAATGCAGGAGCAAAAGTTTAAAGAAAGGAAAAGGTCATACAAATATAAAACAAAGTCTGTCAAATGGTGTAGAATAGCTCTGCTAATATTAGTCTTTTATCTTAAGCAAGGATATTCTTTTAGCTCATTGATTCAGAATTCAAACTGCCAGGTGTATTCTGCTTTCAGTGACTGGTTCGGGGCAATATCCCATAACTGCAGCTAGCAGATATTATAGTGACGATTCTCCTGAGGGAAGTCATGATGTTAGTGGGTCCAGTGGGACCACATGAGCCAAGCCTCCACATCGGAGACCAACAGACCTCCTTTCATAGCTGTGACTCTCAGGGCACGTGTTTGCATTTGTAATGGCTTTGATAAGACTCTTTTTTTCCAGTGCTCCCTATAAAAACAACAGACATAATGCTGAGCGTATGCTGACTGGGGTACTTCTGAGAGCCTGGTCTGGAGCGGGGCATAGCCTGTAAGAGGAGGAAAGCTGCCCATTCCAGCACAGTATAGCCTGTCCACATCCCTCAGCTCCCTCTTGCTTTCTGTTAGAGGGTATGTCCAGGCCAGAACACTTTTGGTAAGAGACTACTTCCCGAGAGGCTTGATTCCTAGTACCCAGGAAAAAAAATAAATACATGAATACCTCAGATCATAGGATTTAAGAATCATAGAATATTAAGGGGTTGGAATGAACACTGGAGATCATCTAGTTCCAAACCCCCTCCGCCAGGGAGAGGGACACCACTAGACTAAGTTGCTCAAGGCTTATCCAACCTGGCCTTGCAGACAAACAGGGTTGGGGCATCCACAACTTTGCTGAGCAACCTGTTTCAGTGTCTAACCACACTCACAGTAAAGAATTTCTTGCTAATATCTAACGTGAATTTCCCCTCCTTCAATTTGTACCCATTACCCCTCATCCTATCACTACAGTTCCTGATAAAGGGTCCCTCTCTGGCTTCCCTGGAGGCTCCTTCAGATACTGGAAGGTAATTATGAGGCCTCCACGCAACCTTCTCTTCTGCAGTCTGAACAGCCTCAGCTTTCTCAGCCTGTCTTCACAGGGGAGGTGCTCTAGGACTCTTATCGAGGTTGTGGTCCTACTCTGGACTTTCTCCAACAGTTGCAGGCACGTCTTATGCTGGGGGCACCAGAACTATACACAGTACTCCAGGTGGGTTCTCACAAGAGCAGAGGGGGAGAATCACCTCCTTCAATCCTGCTGGCCACCCTGCTTTGGATGCAGCCCAGAATTCTCTTAGATTTCTGGCCTGCAAGTGCACATTGCTGGCTCATGTTAAGATTTCCATCAACTATCACCCCAAAGCTTTTCATGCAATGCTATGCTCTCTGACCCCTTTGAATGGCAACCATAGTCCCTAGAGAATTTAAGGAAGCTGCCACAAGTCCATCTGACCTAAAAAGTGTATATACTCTGAGCTCTATAACATGTCCAAAGGGCTGGAATGCTTCACTTGAAGGTGCAGGCAGCTGTGGAAGCTCCCTGGCTGGGCCTCAGTTGGGGCACCTACACCACTCACTTGGAGAGCAGTGGCATCCTTCCAACACTGCCCTTTACTTCCTGGCTTATGAGGCAACGGCTTGTCAAGCTATTTATTCCTTCTGCTCAGCTTAAGGAACGTTGAGCGGAATTTTTTTTTTTCTATTTGTCACACCTGAAAGGATGAAGTACATCTCTCCTCCTCCAGAAGAGGAGACTCTAAGCTTCAGGCTAAGACACTTTCCTCAAGACTTAGAGAATCCCCTGGGGCAATACTGAGAATAGATTTGTCATTTTCTTGATGAATAATGAATAGAAAACTGTTGTGTGAGGGTGGGATATCGTGCTTATCATGACATTTTAAAAATAGTGTCTGGAACTGCCTTTCATGAAGACCTTGATCCCTTGTTATAAGGTGCTTTAAGAAACTGTAGTGACTCAAGCCTTTCATAAGGATAGAGGCATAAACAAAATTTTAAAAATAAAACAAAATAGTAAAAAAAAATCCCCAAAACCCCATATCTGCATCGTCTTTGAATTTAAGCATGCCTGATCTAGAACCCTTTCTCGGGCAGTTCTGGCCATGGGTGCCTTTCGAACTTAGCACAAGCCAGAGCTGGGCAACAATCAAGCTGTTTGAGAGGAGACCATCTCACTACTGAAAACCATATTCTGTAGATGATGGCCAAATTCCCAAGCTATGCAGCCTGTTTGACTTCAGACAAGGCACAAGAAAGGATGCCTGTGTTGTTTAACCTTGCACCTCTACATCAGGTTTTCTTTTTCTTCCCTCCAGCCTACCCTGATTTAGTTATTGTTACTGATCCATCCTCCTGTCTGTGGGAAGGAAGTGTCTTGTGCCCTCCCTCATGTGGCCTTCAAGGTCCATCTGATACAATGCTGACGTTTCAGTGCTCCGCACCTAGTCTGTGTACAGAGAGGTATTACCTTACTTTCCCAGGCTGGTTTTTTTTTAACTGAAAATAACTTATCCTAGACTGCAGCTTCTAACATGTGTGCATTGCTCTAGATAAGATCTTGCTGACCCTGTAGGAGATTCCACAATAAAAGAAATTATTTTGTTGTATGGGTATGATTTATGAGTACTGAAAAGTTAAAAAGGATCCTAGCATGGGAAACAGAAATCTGATATGAGTAAAAGAGATATTGTTTGGGTACACACCGGGAAACATTGACATTCTGTTACAGCTCTGAAGAAACCGGATCCGTTTAGCCATATGATCCAAAACATAATGAAGCACCAGCATAAATTTTAAAGACGTCAGTAAATCAGTAAGTGTCTTGAAGGGTGAAACAAATGTCCTGAGCATGAATATTCATCTGTGTCTCTGATAGGTTTCATACTATTTTAGCTGTGTTATAGAAATTGGTGAAGCAACCATCTTTCACTTAGTATCAGCACCAGAATCAATATATGACATATGTAAATTTACTGAAGAAACTGAATCATCTGTGAAGAGGAGCTTTTCTAATCCTTGACTATAGATGTAAGGGGAGAGTAAAACATACTACTGAGCAAAAAGTCAGATCTACCCTAAATAAGTGTGGTCTTGAGAAAAAAACCAGAAAGGCATGTTTAGAAATAGGCTGCCTGGAAGAGACTTGCTGCAAGCACAGAAACTGTCTTTGTTTTCTTAATCCCTCCAATGCCCGAAGGAGCAGGGCTCAGAAATTTTGTTAGAAACAGCATTGCATCAATTTCTCCAAAACAGAATAGCTTGCAAAGCCTCCACATTTTTGGCCAGAAAGAATCTTAGATTTGCTGCTTTGCAGCTGCTTCAGAATCAGCTTTTTAGACATTTTATAGCTGCATCTCTTTTTCCCCCAGTTTATTCCATTTTTTCAGGCTTGTCTAGAACCAGTACATATTGTCACTCCTCTGCCAGGTAAAAACAGTTTTGAAGCTTTGCAGGCTGGTGTAGAGCAGGAAACCTGTTCTGCAGGAATACATTTTAAAAATGGCTCTGTTCTACCTGCAGATACTGTGTGTACAGGTACAGACAAAAATAGCTTCAAGAAAATACCTTGTTGAACTGTGAGCCATCAAGAGCACCTCATGGCTCCTGCTGCACAGCCTCCAGTGCTGTCCCAGCCTTGTTTTCCTGTTTGTAAATCACTGGCATGTACTGGCCCCTACGTGTTTACTTCCTTGTTTAATGTTGGTAGAGACTGAGGAGAATGAAAGTTAAAATAGAGATGTGCAAATGATTATTTAGTACCATTACATTTAGTGTCTTTTCTACTAATAGATAAGACAATTTCTGTCTAAAATATTTTTGACTTAGTTGTACACTATGGCAACAAAAAGACATTTTTAGGTCTTTCTGCTGTTTCCAAATGCAGATGCTTTTCTCCACTGTTTTATTTCTTTACTTTGTATTAGACAGTTCCAACATTTTCTCTTATTTTTCCTCTTTCTCAATGTTCCTAATGAAAACTTCAACAATAAAAGACCAATAACAGATAAATTCATACTTCAGATGGGATTTTATCAATTATTTTCCATGCATTCCCAAATCCCTACTCCCAAAATCCACAAGTAGGAAATCATTAAAGCCAAGAGATCATAGCAGAAGGTACAGCTGATGGTGTCTCCCAACCTTCACTCCCATCTTAACTAAATGGAAATAATACTTGGAATTAGCTGCATAGGTACTTATTTTCTAAGCAAAAATTGCTACCTGTTCTATTACTTTACTGTGGAATGACTAAAGAACTGCATTTTTGCTCCAGTCCGTAGGAGCTATTGCATAGCCTTAATGCTACTGCTAAGACTATGTGAGACACAGGAGGGCTGATGTCACGTAACAGTCAGTCTTAAAACTTCACTGATAGACTCAAAATTCAATCACCTACACTTTAAAAACAGTTCCTACCTATTCACTCAAACTCAGAGGACAAGTTGCTCTGTCAGCTGGGTGACAGAGACAGTGGCACAGGTGCTGTGCTTGGTGGCTTGAGGTGGGGACACAGCAATACCAGGCACTGATGGGCAATGGGAGCCAGACCTGACCTGCTTCTCCCTCTGCCAGTGTGGCCAGTTTGACATGAGTGGGGTGAGTCCTTCCCTCACTTCCCTTGAGCATGGCTGAAGCATGTCAGCCCCGATGGGGCAGGGGGCTTGTCCCAAGGGTTGTGGTGGGCATCACACCTGGATGCAGCAAGGCTTCACCCCACAAGGAGAGCCCTCTGCTGACAGGTGCTCACAAAGGGACACGTGGTCAGCTGCTTTTCTGATGGGCAGTCTCTGTCTTGCACTTAATGGGCTTCAACTAATCAATCAATTCAGAGGTCCCAAGGAGTTAAACAGATATGATTCCTTCCCTCATAGCAGGCTGGGGATCTGCGGACAGGGTTCAGCCACGATGCTAAAATCTCATTCAAGCAGAAATGTCACGTTATTTACTTGCTAAAACAATGCTCTTATTGCAAAGACATGTTAGGAGCAAAAATATGACAGCATCTATTTTAGGTTGTCATTGATCTTTAATTTGCTATGACCTGAAGGTTTTCCATGTAGTCAGTGCTTTTTGGCCAAAATATATGACTGCAGGGAAATGAGTAAATGAGTGCCAGAGATGTTCTTCTTTTCCTATGAAAAGACTGAAATTGCTTTGTGTAAATGTGTGGAAAATGCTGATATTTTGTTTCTATAAATACTTTGCCTCCTGCGTGCTGTATTTCATTTGTGCTGTTTCCTAGGAGTATTTGGCTTCTTATCACTTTTACACAGTGTGCTGAATACAAATGAGCTACAGTTTACCCAGCAACCAAGCTGTGGAGCATTTGTGGCTGTTGTGCATTTCCTGAGCAGGAGTAACTACTGAATGAAGCAGATTACTCTGTAGCCTTGCAAAACACTGAGGATTATAAAACATGCATTTAGTGGATAAATACACAGAGGAAAATGCACAGACGATCTCTGTTTCTATATATATGGACATGCATATACATGAATATATCTGGGTGATGCAAAAAAACCCCACTGAAATAATCCATAATTTTAAATGACAATTTAAATATAGGGGAAGCAAAAAACCTCAAAGTTGCATTTCTTTTTCTCAGTGATACCACCTACAACCAGGCTCCTGGTTTATGGAGTCTATAAACAAGGCACCATTACCACAGACTCGTGTAGTCACAGGATGATTCACATTGAGAGGAACCTCAGGGGATCACTAGTCCAACCTCAGCTCAGAGTAGGGTCAGACCAGGTTTCTCAGGGCTGGATACACTTGTTTTGTTAAACCCCTGAGGATGGAGACTGCACAGTCTCAGAGCAGCTGTCCCAATGTCTGATTGTCCTCCTGGGGAAAACCTTTTTCCACATATTCCATCTGAACCTCTCTTGTTTCATCATCTGTTGTCTCTCATTTTCCTACCATGCATCTCTGTGCGTTAAAACCCTGGCCCTGCCTCCTTGATGGCCTCCCACAGATGCTGGGTGTCTGCTGTTAGGTGTCTCCAAAGCCATCTCCAGGCTGGACAAGCCCAGTTTCCTCAGCCTGTCCTCAGAGGAAAGCATTCCAGGCCCTAGCCATCCTGAAGGCCCTTGCTAACATACCACAGCTCATCATTCTCTTCCCTTTGTTTGAAAGGAGCAAAACCAGGCACAGAACTGCAGTCATGGTCTCACTACTGCTGAGTAGAGGGGTTACTCCCTTGACCTCCAGGCCATGCTCTTGTTAACACAGCCCTGGTAACCCCTGGCCACCTTTGCTGCAAGGGCACACGGCTGGATCATGCCCGGCTTGTATCCACTGACAACCCCAGGTCCATCTTGTCAGAGCTGCTTCCCAACCAGCTGGGCAACAGTTGTGTTCCTACAGGGGATTCCTCCTTTCCAAGTGCAGCATGTGGCATTCACTTGTGTTGAATTTCAGGAGATTCCTGCTGGCCTGTTCCTTCAGTGCATCCAGGTCCCTCTGGATGGCAGACCTGCCCTCCCATTTATTGACTGGTGCCCCCATTTGGTGTAAATTTGATGTACTCATGGTGTCATTGATGAAGATGTTAAAATGGACATGTCCAGGCTTATGCCTTCTGCACTCCACTTGTTACTGACCTCCAGGTATAGAATGGTCCATTTATTACCCTTTGAACCCAACCATCCAAGCAGGTTTTACATGCCAATTGTCCACCCATCCAGGTCATGATATCCTCACTTGTATGCAAGAATATCACAGAAGACAGCATCAAGAGCCTTGTTAAAATTCAGGTAAATACCATCCATTGAAGAAAAGTGTTTCTGGAGAACTCCATGATTTTACCAGTGACAGAAGTTATGCAAAGTGGCTTGTGTTCCCCAGGTTATGCCTTTGGTCTTTTCTGAAGATGGGTGCAAAATTTTCTCTCCTCCAGTTCTTAGGGACCTCTTCTGCTCCCCAAGACTTTTCAAAGGTGACAGAGAGTGACCATAAAAGGGCAGCAACCAGCACAGTGAGCAGCCTTGGATGCAGTCCATCAGGTCCCATGGACACAAGTCTCTTGAGATTCTTGACTCCATCCTCTGCTGGTCTCCTCCTCCCACCCTCTGCACTCCTGATGCATTTTGGCCGTGCGGTGAACCAGGAGGACTGGCTTCCTTTGCTGGGGAGGGAACCTCCTAGTAGAACTGAGAGGAAAGATTCAAATTTTGTCAAGAACCTTTCAGGTGAAAAACATGAACAGCTTTTACAAGACTTTTTGAAAAACATCAGGAAGCTTTTCCCAAGTTGACTAATTAATCAGGGGCAGAAGAGGGATGGAAAAGTGCACTCAGAGTTACACACCTGAAACCATCAACCAAGTCAGTTTTAGCTTTTTCTCACTCAAAGCTTGAGGGAGGACTTTGTGTTGCCTCTAGAGGGGAACGGCAGTGTAAGCACTGAGGTCCTCAGCCCTTCCCATGCATGTGCCACTTCTTTAATTGCTAAAATAGACACATGAATATGCCAGATCTTGTTACATGGTAGTGTTTCTGTGTCTTGTTACACAGAAATGTCTCAAAGCAATTTAAATGAGCCTTGTCAAACTGGTTGACAAATGTAATACAGATGCACTTGGCAATCTTTTCCTTTGCTTAATTTAAACTGTAGTCAGTGGCATAGTTTGCCAAGTTAGGCAATGATTTTGTGATTATTGTAAGTTAATGGTCTCCATATCATGATTTTCATCTACCTAATACCTGAGTTTTAAACCTGCATTCTTTACTATTGCACATTGGGGTAAGCTTTTCAGTGCACTGGATTAGGTTCTATGGTGTAGTAAAATAGAAATATATTTTATAAATATAAAACATATTCTAACATAATGTAACATCATTAAACACAGAACATACTTAGTCAAAATACTTCTTCCCCCCTGTAGCAGAGGTTACCACACATGATTTTCATGGGACTGGGATAAAAGAAAATGAAGGGAGGGACTCTCATGTGGAAATGGGTATAAACAGCAATGGAGGGCCTCCTTCTATCCTGATGCTCTCCACGCTGGTGAGACAAGTGGGAGAGCATCCAGCAATTAGCAACCCACTTTCAGGTAGTTGCTTTATGAAGAAAGAGCTGACAAGGAGAATAAATCTCTAGAAGTATTTCAGAGTATAAATACTGTGGTGGAATTGGAGTAGAACAGGAAAGAAAGGAGCAGGCAGAACTTGACTCAGCCCCCATACTCTTTGGTCCACACTGCCCCTTCACACCTCCCACAGCATTCAGCATGCCCAGGCTGCACAACAGACTGAAACCACATAGAAATTAGGAGAAAGAAGAGAAAAATCTAGCAAAGATGGCACCAAACGCTATGTTGCCCGTACACCTGAACTGCTCTGCATCTCTTTGGGTAATCTTGAATTGTTCTGCCTGTTCTCCTTTGCTGAAAGAGACTTGACTTTTCTGAAATGCAGAAAACATCATAGCACTTTTTAGCATCACTAAAGCTGTGTCAGATTAAGTCTGACTGCTGTTTACAAGCTTCAATATCTGTCATTTGATGGACATTATCTTAATGCTCATCTAAAATGTGCAGAAAGCAATTTGGGATCATTTTCAGGGAAATTTGGACTCCAGAGTTTGTCCTCTTCTAAAATGTAGTGACTGTCTGTTCTGTAAGGGTACTGTACCCAGCAATCCTGGTTTGAATGGCAAGGTTGGAAGTAGTTCAGTGCACATGAAATCAATAAGTGGAATTGGGGTGAAATGGTCAAGGAACTGCAGTTGATCAAATGGCAGTTGATAGAATTTATTGTCTGACTCTACAGTTTGTCCATAAACAGATATATACAAGGCAAAATCTAGCCTTCTGTCTTAATAGTCCTCTGCCATGATTCCCACAAAGCCTGTTTTTCTTCTCCTGTGGCTTCCCTGTCTCTGTGGGTTATCTGAAATTATGGGGTATCTAAGGATTTATTTTCAAGTGCCTGTGTTTTTGAGGGGCTACAGATTATCTGAACTTTGTCCAAATATGGAAAAAAATACAGTAATTCTGCTTCACTGATTTCAAAAGACATAATTCACCCACAAGTGGACCACTTTTTCTGTAGCCAATGCTATAGACTTCCTGTCCTTAAGACTATAAAGGAAGAATTTTCCTTTCATTTACAAATCTAAATTTGAAATTTTTTTTTTTTGAGGTGAAAAGAGAAAAATTAAATTCCCTTGTTGATTTTCTGACAGGTTAGGTGGTAAAATTTCATACCAAATTTCACATAGCAAAATAGTGATATGTGGTCATTCCACAAATAACAAAATCTCTTTCTCATAGAGTTGTCATCCTGTCTATGGGGTTTTCTTTTGCCTGGTGTCCTAAAGAAATGGGACTTTGAGGTTAAACCAGTTTGGAGAGAAGGACGGAGGACACAGAGATGCTGAGCTCCCACTCAGGGAGCTGGTAGGAAGAAGAGTGAGGGGCAGGCAAGGAGCATTCAGCCACCCGTGGCTCTGCTCAGCCTCCGCAGGAGCGGCACTTGGCAGCAGCCGGGCTCGGCACACCCAGTGTCCCGCGCCGGCGGGAGCTGCTTCCAATGGCCTGGCTTGCCCACCTGACAGTCACAGCCGTGGGGCACAGCTGGAAGGAGGGCAACCACTGCATGAGGTTACTGAAACTGGGATCGTGAGGAAGCGCAGATCCTGAGGGGGTGAGGACGCAGGGAGGGAAGGTGCAGCGGGATGTGGATACACAGCCTTAGGTCAGACTCCTGCTGACCTTAAGTTAGCTCTTCAAGGAACAGCTTGTGGCTCCTTTGCTCCTTCAGGGATTCACAAGAGAAGGAAAGAGAAAGGCATGGGGATTGTTATGTTTATTAAGTTTTTGTTCCTTACATGGTGCTAATATATTACTAATACCTCTTCTCAAGAAGCCTGATGGCAGGGTGGGACTGTAGGTGAGGCTATGTGTGAAAAATCTCCTGGGCACCCCAGCTTGTTCTGCCTGTTCTTCTTTCCCCACCAATTCCCTCCCAAATCTGGGGATTTTGAGACGCCGTGAATCCCTGCCTAGGGGCCTTTCAAAAAAACGTGAAAACCAGTGCAGTACATATGAGCAAGTCCTCTTTTTCTGGTGTAATGTGAATAACCACCTTTACCACACAGGGCAGGCTGCTGTGAGAGACTGGGGCTGGGGAGCAGGGTACCACTGTAGAGAACATGCTAGCCCTCACACAGTAGATTTGGCAACCTGCACTTTCGTCTAATTTCTGAGAATATTTTCTTAAATAGTTTTCCTAAAAGTGTATTTTGTAGTGCTCCATTTCAGCAAAGAAAATCATTTCTGTGTTTCTTTAAAGGAAAACTGCAGTAATATACCAGGTGTGCAATCTAGACCAGAAATCTTCAGAAGTCAAGAGCAAAGGACATTTAATCCTGACCAAGCAGACTAAACATTTGGTCTGAAAGCTGGAGAAAATTCAAGATAATAATAATAATAATGTACTCTGCATGTTGCAGTGCATCTCCTCTAGCTGTTGGAGTCCAAAAAGGTCACATCAACCATGAGTAAAGAAAGAAAGGAAAACACTCAGCAAGAAGAATATTGCTCAGAGCATTAATTTTCCCATACCTTCTTCCACAGCAGGGTTACAAGCAATTAAGAGTTATCATAGTGGGAAGACTTCCACTGACATACTTTACTCTCATCCACAATTTGTTTCAAATTTCTTACTTGGGGGAGGTGGTGGATTGTGAACCAACACAACTCATTTTTATTTGCAAACTAACCTAGAAATTAAATTTTCTCAGATAAAAGGTTGAAGTGTTCTGCCTTTCCATGCTTCTCATTTTGTATGGGGTGAGCTGTTCAGAAGCTTTCTGTCTACTACTGTCCATTTCTGTCAAGTTACAGGAATAAATACAGTCAAAATCTTTATGCTAATACTCAGTAAATCAGGGGTTTATGAAAAAGGGATTGAGAAGCAAAAATGAGAAGATGTCATAAATTCCTTCCTGATCTTGGAAAAACAAAGCTGACGACCTTCATATCAAGACATTTACTTTAATATTTATGTGCTCCTAAATGTTCTTCTGATTTATTTTCTCTTTGCAATTTAAGACAAATATCCAGAATTCTGGAAAAGAGAAAGAACTCTTGTGTTAGAAGAAATTACAGTGATAACGTCATACATCAAAGTGATGACATGACTCAGCCATACTCACCAGGGAATCAGAATATTTTCCATTTTACATCCACTTGGAAGATCATGTGCACTGTTGTACAGGTCTGCACCGGGGTACACGCTGAGCCCCAGGGGATCCCCATGTTCCCCTGCATGCTTTGTTACGGTGGCTGTGTAAAGGCATGGCACCGTCTTTGCAACGCTTGTATCTGTCCAGGTTTTTGTATTATGCCTACTCACATGCTGAGTGCTTCTTTGCTTGTGTTACCCATCTGAAATGCCATTTTATCTGTGGGTATTGAATAGCACGATCCTTCATATGCAGCTGACTGCATTTATTTGTGGCATGACTTAAATGGATACACCTGCAACTCTACAAAAAAAATCACCTGAGCCTTTGAACTGGAATTTGCAGGAAAGCAACAAAATGCATATTTCAGTGTTATTTCTCATTTTTTGATGTTCTATTTCAACATATTTTTTCTTCTCCAAAGAACAAGAGGATTTTATTTTTATATCAGCTACTACATGGATACAATAAGCATCACTTTTTAAAACAAGCAATTTTTTAATGTTATTTTAAGGAAAATTGTATGTGCTTATCTACATGTATATTTGTATTTTTAACCCCTCAAATACCTATTTTTTGTCATGTGAGTTTTCCAAAACAATCACTCATTTTTAATTTCAGCAAGACAGGACCCAATCACTCATTTTTAATTTCAGCAAGACAGGACCGTCTGCTCTGTCCTGCTGGCACTCCAGGCTTTCTCCCCAGCCTCTGATGAAACCCTCACTCTTTGCACTGGCTCCTTCCTGTGCAGTACCCTGGCCCTGCTGCACCTGCCTCTCATTCCAGCTCATCTTCCTCAGACTCATGAGGAAGGCCCCTCTACTTTCAAGACCTCCAGAGAGGGTGGTCTGTGTCTGGCAGCCCCTCATTGAGTGCAGCAGGGATGCTGCAGATGAAGCTGCACAGAATACCCCAGGTGGGGTCCACAGGGGAAAATCCTGCTTGCTCTTCCATGGGAAGGTGATCACCAAATAAATTGCATTTAAATCACTTAAATCAGAAAATGCCTCATCTGCAAAAATAGTTGTGGGCAGTGCTAACAGGTAAATAGTTTTCCATTTTGAAGTGTCCTGGGATTTTCAGATGTCTGCAGGAAACATCTTACAATGAGTGAAAGTTGAAGAACTGAGTTGTGAAATTGGGTCCTAAGTTTGTGTCTTTTAAAGGTGCTATACATACCAATATGGAATTTGTAGACATTAAAACCCTGTAGCAATACCGAACCCTGAAACTCGGTTTCCTGACAGAATACTGAGTGCCACTTGGAAAGAGTGAATGCATCAAAGGCTTCCCAAAGTGACAGCCCTGGATGGCCACAGCAGTCACACTTCATGGAGAAATAGCTTGTTCTGTTCATGGGAACATCATGACTGTCACTATTTCGAGAACTTGCTATGCCTTTTCTATTTCATAGAATCATAGAATAACTCCAGTTGAAAGAAACCCATAAAGATTATCAAGTCCAACTCCCTCTTCCTCACAGGACTACCTAAACCAGAACCATATGACTAAGTAACATCCAGATAGATGTTGCTTGAATTCTGTCAGCCTTGGAGCCCTGACAGCTTCACTGGGGAGACTGTTTCAGTGACTGTCCAGCCTCTCAGTAAAGAACCTTTTCCTGATGGTCAGCTTGAACTTTCCTTGATGCAGCTTCATTTCATTTCCTTGTGTCCTATCACTGATCACCAGAGAGCGATCAGCATCCGCCCCTTTGCTGACACCTTGAGGAAGTTACAGACTGCAATGAGGTCACCCCTCAGCCTTCTCTTCTGCAAGCTGAACACACCTAGTGACCGCAGCCACTCCTCATTAAGTCTTGCCCTCAAGATCTTTCACCACCCTGGTTGCCCCCCTCTGGACACAAGCTTATAGCTTTACATCCTTTCTTATATTGCAGTGCCCAAAACTGCACACAGGACTCGAGGTGAGGCTGCCCCAGAGCAGAGCAGAGCGGGACAATCCCCTCCCTTGCCCGGCTGGCGATGCTGGGCCTGATGCACCCCAGCACAAGGTTGGCCCTCCTGACTACCATGGCACTGCTGACCCATATTCAACTTGCCGTTGACCAGGACCCCCAGATCTCTTTCCGTGGGGCTGTTCTCCAGATTCTCATCCCCCAGTTTGTATGTATAATCAGGATTACTTGTCCCAGGTGGAGAATCTGTCACTTGCTCTTGTTAAATTTCATGTGGTTGGTGACTGCCCAGACCTCTAGTCTTACTCACACCTCTCTGCAGAACCTCTTTACCCTGGAGGGAGTCCACAGCTTCTCCTAGTTTAGTATCATTGGCAAACTTACCTAATGTACATTCAATTCCCGTGCTCAGATAATTTATAAAAACATCATAGAGTTCTGGCTCTAAAAGGGAGCCCTATGGAATCCCACTGGTGACTGGCTGACAGCCTGGTGTAACCCCATTTACTGTAACACACTGAGCCCAACCTGTCAGTCAGTTGCTCACCCAGTCTGTTATGGACTTGTCTAGCTGTGTGCTGGATATGTTGTCCAGAAGGATACTGTGAGAGACAGTATATAAACCTTTTGATTTCTAGTAGTGTTCTTGGATTTTTTAATTTTTTTTTTTCCTGGCACTTACAGTGACCTCAGGATAAAGTACCAGGGACCCAGCTGGATGAGAATGACAGGAAATTCAGCAGCTTTCACGGTTCACAACATTTTCTGTCTGCTTGCCAATTAAATAAACAAACTTAGATTATTGTGGTTGTCAAATTAAGATGCAGATATGGTGCATAATAGCTCCTGAAAAAAGGTGTATTACACAAATTATTAAAATCACTGGAAAGTTAAAACGAGGCAAAGAAAACTGGGACTAACACTGACTTCAAATAATTTCTCTGTCTTGTTTCTGCCTAACCAGATGATAAATGAATTAACCTGCTCGGGTGTTGCTCATGATTTCTGAGCTTTGCCTGCTGGAGGGATTGTGTATGGGTGGAGATGAAGAGACCTGGGTCTGCTCAGCACAAAAATGAAGAGTCTCGCTGCTGTCTTCAACCACCTCACGGGAGGCTCTGCTGGAGCTGTGTGGGCAACTGGGAGGGGCAGCAGGCACAAGCTGCAGCAGTGGAAATGCACACAGGAGTTTTGCAACTGCCCCGTGCAGACCAAGAAGAGAAGCTTGGACACAAAGGATAGTGAAGGATACAAGAGTTAGGAAGAGTAATTCTTTGGTGTTACAAGACAAGTAACTTGTAACACAAAGTTACAAGAGTAATTCTTTTGGTGATGTGCCTGACCCAAATCTGATTTTACAGGCAGTTCTGAAACCTTTGAAGCATTCAGATATAGCATGATTTGATTAATCAGCACTTAACACACACATACTACTGGAAAGCAACTGTAATTTTGTGGTGTTATCATCCATCTGCTCCTTTCACAATCTAGACATCCCTGGAACTGGTCTTAGAACCATAGAATCATTAAAGTTAGGAGAGATCTCTGAGATCATCAAGTCCAACCACTAACCTTGCACTGCCAGGTCCACCACTAAACCACGTCCTTAAGAACTACACCTACCCATTAGGTTGCCCAGAGAAGTTGTGAGTGCCCCATTCCTGGAAGCGTTTAAGGCGAGGTTGGATGGCTCTGAGAAACCTGGTCTAGTGAAAGCTGGCCATGACAGGGGTGTTGCAACTAAATGATGTTTAAGGTCTCTTCCTACCCAGACCATTCCATGAGTCTGTGATTCAATGTTTTCTTTGAATGCATCCAGGGATGGTGATTCCACCACTTTCCTGGACAGCTTGTTCCAATGTCTGAACACCCTTTCAGTGAATGAGTTTTGCCTAATATCCAATCTAAACCTCCTCTGATGCAACTTGAGGCACTTATTACCTGGGAGAAGAGACTAAATCCATCTCACTACAGTCTCCTTTCAGGTAGTTGTAGAGAGCAATAAATCCTCCCTGAGCCTCCTTTTCTTAGGACTAAACAACCCTCCGTTGCTCCTCGTAGGACTTGTGCTCCAAACCCTTCACCAGCTTCGTTGACCTACTCTGGACACGCTCCAGCACCTCAACGCTGCCCCCGATTTTTCGGGGTAGCATCTTTCTGGAGCAACCGGGGGGGGCCACCCACGCCCTCCGCCTCCTGCGGGGCTCTTGGCTTTTGTCCCGCCGGCAGGCGGAGGGCGAGGCTGCCCCGCCGCGCCTCGCCCCGCCCGCCGGGACCCCCCCTCCGCGTCCCGGCGCCGCAGCGGAGGCGGCGCCGCGCTGATGTCAGGGCGCGGGAGGCG
>WBMZ01017162.1:0-10498 GCA_013400975.1 Atrichornis clamosus | reverse complement strand
CCGCCACCCGCGCGGCGCGGGGCGGGCTCGGTGCGGGCTCCGGGGCGCCCGCCCGCGGGGCCGCCGCCTCGATCCCTTCCCTGCCGCGCGAGGGACGGCTCGGTCGCGACTCCCTTCCCTGCCGGGCGAGGGAGGGCTCGGTCTCCACTCCCTACCGTGCCGGGCTCCCCGGGCTGCTGCCGCCGCGGGGCTGAGCCGCACCTGCGCCCCAGAGAGGCTCGGGAGCGGGGGCGGCCGTGGGGACAGCCCTGGGCGAGAGTCCGGCAGGGCTGGACCGCCCTCCCCGCTCTGCTGTGCGGCCGCACACAGGTGGTTCCCGCATCACCTGTTAGCCACAGGCTGCCCGGGACACGGGCTGTCACTGAGCCGTGGCACAGGGGAGCTCCCATCACAGCTGCGCTCCTCCAACAGCCCTGGCACGGGCTGGGAGCCCTCCCTAAGCCCCCGGGTGTATTTTGGAAGGGATTGGAAAAGGCATTTTAAGACACCTTCATAACACCTCTGATTTAGAAAAGTCTTCTATGACATATTAGACCATTAGAAAATGCTTCAATAATGATAGTTCTCTCAGTTCACTTTCACACAGATAATTTTTAAGTTTTTACAATTTCTTCTACATGAATAATGACTTGTTTCAGAAATCCCAGTTCTTCTTCTCATTGTGTTCATCCCCCAAAAATTACAGTATTTTTTTTCAAGGCACATAAGGGTTATAGGCTTACTTCTCCTATTACCTTAAATATTATTTTTGACCTCTTATTTCATATTATTTCTTGAACCTTGTATTATTAAGATTCTTATAAGCTGAAAGATAAAGGAGTAATTCCTATACCACATTGCCAAGTAATACTTTAGGAAAGGACTTAAAATTCTTTGTTTCATGGGACAAACTTATATCTGTTTCAACCCCAAAATGATATAGTGATTGAATTATTGAATGGGCAGAGATACCACAGTGTAGTGTAACACTAACCAAGAACAACACAATGTTGAGTAGCTTTTGCCAAGTGTTATTTTTTGGTAAAAATACATTCACTGATGGAGGTTGAGGTAAGACTGTGAAGAGACAGGATTCAGAGTACTGTATTTGTCATATACCCTCAAAATATTTCCCTGGTAGAAGGCGAAGCCTCAAGTAGCCAGGATATGGCTCTTCTTATCAGAGAAATTCATAGTAAGAAGAGAGATCGAGATTTATCTCATTATCAGGATTTGAGCTTACTTTGAACCTAACCTTACAGAAAACTATAATTTATCACAATTTTTCAGGAGTCCTTGTCATTACATTTATACAGTTTTCAGAGTGAGGCAATTCAGATCTACAGTTGTCACTTCCCTTTGCTCTACACCAATACCGTATCAGAACCTTGTGAGTTATGAAAACTCTCTAAATATACGTGAGCAGCTGGGCACAACAGAGTGATCTAAGGCAGGAACCGTAGTAATACATCAAGAATACCTGTACATTCATCTTGTGTCTTAGAAAGAATTACAAGTATACAGCACAACATAGAACAGAAGCGCCAGAAGTGCCTACCAGGTTTTTACAGATAAGGTAGTGTGTGTCAACTCTAAGATCAATTGTGTCTGAGGCAACAAAAAAGGAAAGTGACCCAAATAAACTGAACTGTCTCCATATATCTGCATGTTTCTCTCAATCTCATCTGCTTTATTTTTATGCTTGCTCTCCTTGTTTCCATCCACTTGCTCTTCATCTCCTGTTCTTCTTGATGGGCCTTGCTCCATGTAATTTCCTCTGCATAGACTTTCCTTTTTGTTCTCTTCAGATTTAAATACTTGTCTTAGAAAAACTTGTGTCATTTTGACGTTCTGTGTAAAACAAAATGTACACGTCAGAATGTGGGGTTTTTCCAAATTTGCTTTAAAGGGCAAATTCTTTATTGTTTACCAAACCTGATTATGTTTCCTCCAATTAACATGTCAAGGCCATGTATCTGCTCTATATAACATTCACTAAAAATTGACATCGACTGTGATTTCATCCCTTCTATATAATTACATTTCAACATATAATTGTATTTCTACATATACAGAGTTTCATTCTAGTTTCTACTTTTCAACATATGTAACCACTTCCCTTCTTCCTCATTTGTTTCAAATATTTTTGGAGCTAAACACTAATAATACCTTGAACATGTAGTTAATGGTACATGTATAGCTGAAGATTTCTTCCAGTCCCTTGTGATAAAATTTTAATTTCTTCTTCTTGAAATAGTTGATGTAGTTTCCATCTAATTTCTTTAATTAGAATCTGAATCAGCATATTTCTGTTTGCCTCAAATATAAACTAATTGAAAAGACTTAATTATGATTTAGTGTGTCCAAATCAAGTTCAGATTTCCACATCTGTTTAAAATATATAATATGTAAAATTAAGTGTTAAATCATGAAGCTAGAATAATGATCAAGGAGAAGCTTTCTTCCAAAAGAGAAAATCAAATCATCTTTGTTGAGTTAAAAATAACCATCAGGATTTCTAGTGGTAGCATGTTCCTGTCAGGGAGGACCTGGTTTTTTTCTACCTATTTGTGTGGATAAGAAAAGACTCAGACACAGAAGATGTGTTGCAATACCCAAAGATTCAGTCCTGTCAGCCTGTTCTTCTCTGCCAGATGTCTTGGGACATCTGCAAAGAGTTGACACAGTAAGTAGTTCAGCTACCAAAATTGTATTAGCACTAAGGAACGGAATAATTTATAATTAAAATCTGAATAGAACAAATATAAGACAAAAGGATCCAACATGTCCATGTTACTTTCTAGGCCTCCAGAGAAGCCTTTTATTTTTGCTAGAGAATGGTTCTCCAAGTGGCAGCTTTCCTGATGCCCACAAGAATTCATCATTAGGTTATACTTTGTGACTGCATGTCACTCACAATGTTTTTCACAAGGAAAAAATAAACCCAACAGCTAAATCAGTCTGTCACATACTTCTAGGATAAATATTCTTCATTCTCCACAAAGTAATAAAATTTCATTTTGCTATTTTTTATTCATAAATTAGAAAGAAACTGTTCTTCATGCTATGAAATATTTAAAGAGTATTTTTGTTCTCAGAGTGTATTTTATTTATTTTTAAGTCACTCAGTGTAATAATGTATCCTAAAAAAAAATTACATGTATTCTATATCACAAAACATTAACAGTAATTTGGCCGTACTCAAATATTCAGTGTCCATGGTAAAGTACTTGATAAAAATGAGACGTTTCCCACACCTCTGGGAGTCCTCTGGCCTCCTGGTGTGGAGTGCCATGGGTGTCAGTGCCAAGGTTGATAGGGGGATGGTTGCAGGGTTTCCTCTGTGAGGAGAGGCTGGGGTTGCCCCATGCCAGACAGGTGGTTCCAGACAACTCTCCAACAGATCCACTGCATGGCACAGCTGAGCCCATCAGCCAACTTGATGGCACCTCAAGGAAAATATATTTAAGGAAGGGCACAAAATGATGAGGAGGAGGGAATGAAAGAGGCAGTGCCAAAGTCAGGGGATGTGCTCCATGGTGGAGCCCTCCCAAAGGAACTGAGGCCCATGGAGGATCCATGCTAGAGGACGTGAACCATGAAAGGACTTACTGTCAATGCATAAACCCATGCCAGAACAGAGGAAACAAGAAAGAATGTAGGAGCAGCTCTTGAAAGGAGAGTGTTCACAACCTGCAGTGTGAACAAAGAAGAGACAGAAGTGACTGGAGTGAATTTGAGCCTGGAAAGGGGGTGAAAACGTGCTTTCCTTAATTAATTAGATTTTTTTTCTTCTTTACTTCCCAGTACTCAAGTCAGTAATTAAAGTTGTCAATAAATCAAGCTAACCTCTTCAATTCTATTTTGGCCATAACAGTAACGGCTGAATGATTTTTCTCTCTTTTTTTTGACCCACAATTTTTCACCTTCTTGTCCTTCCAATTTTCTCCTCTGTCCCACTAGGTGTGGGCTTAAGCAGGCAGGTCTGCAGGTGCTAGGCTGCCAGCTGGGGCTGACCCACCACAGGGTAGATAAGGAAGAATTCAAAATACAGAATGAGACTGTAGGTGTAGGAGAGGTGACACAGAGTACTAACAAACTGCATGTCCCTAAAACAATGGAGTTTCAATATTCAAGATTTCCTACTAACACAGTCTAGTTTTAGAGAGTATTGGTGCTTTCAGGAGTAGTATTGAATATTCTGGGTTTTGTGCCTATTAAACCTTAACAAGGACGTTTCTTTAAAAGAACATTTTGCACAGTGTATCCTTATCCTTATCCAGAAATAAATATCAAGGGCCAGTCCTTGAACTTGGCAAAAATTGGCTTTTAGTATTGCTAGACTCTGTTACTAAAAAGTGAGAAGAAAGGGTAAGAGCCTCCTTTCCTTGAAACTCAATTTGGTTTTTATATAGTAACATTTTGTAATAAGTTCTGTTGAGATTGGAAGCAATTTGACTGACCAGAAATGAGTAACACATCAGAATTTATATGTGGAAACAAAAAAGAGAAGATAAAAAAATTATTTAACAACCTACCAATTTAAATATTGTCTCCTTATGTAAAACAGTCACAATACGGATTGACTTCTTCATTGGAGCATTTAAAAAAAACAACTCAGGGAAGTAAGGGCTCACCCTTTACTCAGTGTCAATGGGAAATAAGTACCTTATTTCTGTTCCTTTAGAAATAAGATCCAGAGATACAGCTTTTTTTTTTTTCCCCTACTGTTGTATCTTTCTTTGCTGGCTTCACTTCAGTGAGCTGCAGGTGACAGGAGTGGCTTCATTGCTAAATGTCAGTATTTAGACATTTAAGATGCAATTTGTGAGAATCTTGTGGTT
The DNA here is from genome assembly GCA_013400975.1 of Atrichornis clamosus. NCBI lineage: Eukaryota > Metazoa > Chordata > Aves > Passeriformes > Menuridae > Atrichornis > Atrichornis clamosus. Next base: position 5,675 of record WBMZ01017162.1, on the reverse strand, counting down.
TTATACCTCATTTCAACCATGATTCATGGTTTATAATAGCCACGCTGCAGATATTTTAGAAGAAAGTCATTACAAATTAAGGCAAAGTTATATTTAAAAAAAACACATGTAATAATTCAACATTTCTATGTGCTGCTTGAAGACTTCCTTTGCATAATCTGTATCACTTAATCTAAATTGTTGTTGAATTGTTTGTTGTCATTATTAAACTGTCACTAAAGTTATTTCATTAGTATACTTGAGTCAATATATGGTTTTATATTTACAAAAACTTTGTGTAAAAAAATAGCACTGTAGTTTTCAAGTACATCATTCTTAACTTGATGATCACAAAAGATTTTAAAAATAAAAGCATATTGGGAGCAAATTCACCTGATGCTGAAATGTAGCCAACTTCAAAGGACACAGCTAAAAAACAGTGCATTAGACAGGTGTAGGTTGAAGAAAAATATTGGGTAATTATACTGCATCTAACCTGTGTTCTTGGGGGGAAATCTATTGTTTTTTATATAAAATAGATCATAGGCTTTACGATCTTATGTGAAATACCTGCTTAGTGGTCTGTCCTATGCTCAGAAGAGACAGAAAAAAGAAAAACCAAAAAAAACCAACAACAAAACCCCATGAGCTGACCCTGGTATAGGAGACTTCCCAGACTGAGCCAGTTTATGGCAGAATGATTTCTCAACACTTTTTTTGGCAGTTTTACATTCAGCTGTATGTTGGCTTCCCGTTGCTTTTCGTCCTCCATTCTCATCAGGTAATTCTGCACTCTGCTCCAGTAAATCCTTCTCCTGCTCCATTTCTCTGTCTCCCCTCCATTTCCTTTTCCCTTTCCTATTTACCTCACACATCATTTCTCATGAAAAACTGAGTAACAGCAGAAAGGATAATGGCTTTTATGTTCAACTAGCGAGATCAGAGAGCAGTAGTGCTCTGTACAGCCAACGGCGGGATCTAACTGAATGCAGTGTTTCATATTTTCAGTTTTTAAATCCACATCCACAGAGTTTCCACATGATAGGGCTTTAAGAAGAAAAGTCGAGGGAGTCCTAGCTAACTCAAAAGCCAGTCCATAGAATATCAAACAATAATTAATAATACAAAGTTTTAAAATTTCAGAATGTTTTAAAGCATTTTGTTCCTATGAAATTTCCTCTAGATTTATGGCATTAATGATTCATTTATGTATATATGGAAAGACAGTAATCTCATCATTTGTTAGTGCATCCAAATACAGAGATAAAGCCCACATTCTCTCTTCAATGGCTACGATACTCTTTTTTGAATGAGCTCAATCTCTATGGGGAGACTAAAAGAGCTCGTTCATCCTCGTATTAAAAAGTCGAAGAGGAGATATGCTTGCTATATAAATACATCAGACAGGTTTAAAAAAGTGAAAGAATAAAAAAGCTCTTTCAGCTAAATGTCAATGCAGGCAGCAGAACAAATGGTATAATCTATAATCTATAAATTTAGGTTGTATATTAAATGAAAGTTGCTAAGCATTAAAGAATTAAGGTATTGGAATGGCCTTCCAAAATGAATGGGAGGAAAGGCAAGATAAATGTTTTAAGGCAGAGCTTGATAACCCTGATGGGATGCCTATGATAACAGAGAACTCTATGAATATAAATCATATATATATAATTTCCTTTCATTAACAAGTAAAGCTCTTGAATAGAAGACCAAATTCATAATACAGCATGAGTCACAGGAAAAGAGTTACGATAGTTATGCAGAGATTACATAACACACTATATATAATAATAAGAGCCTCTACAGTATATATTAATCTCTGTATATAATGTTATGAAAACTTGCAGGACATCATAGAAGTCTTTCACGTTTAAAAGGTTTCTCCAAGGAAGACAGTCATCTATTGTTCTCCTTGGCCAATGGCAGTGCTACTGGAGAAAAGCACTTAGGTTTGCAGCAAAGAAGTAGTCAAAATTTAGGGTAAAATTTCTGACTTCTAAGGTAGGCAAATATTTGAACAGTTTTATGAAGAGTGGAATATTCATTGTTAAATTGTTTAAAGACAGTCTAGAGTTTTTGATCCTGTCACAGCACAACATTACTGTAAATCTTGAGGTATGTTCTCTCCACGTATATCCTTATGGCTGTATGATGTAAAGAATAGTATAGACCTAAGTGAGAAGGGAATTTGGCCAGCAATGGTCCTACTTTCTCAGCTCCCTGTCCCTGCTTCTCCTACAGAACTAGTGCTCTTAAATTGTTTTATTCTGTGAAACAGAGGTGTATTTCCTGATTATTTTCTAAGATGCTTTGTTTCTTAATTTGCATACCTGAGTATTCTGTTGTCATGGAAATCTCTTCTCTCAAGCCCTTGAAGACCAGCTCTCTTGCTTCAATTCTGTTTCAAATTTTCTGCATCAACTAATTGTAATTCTTACTCCAAGTTTTCCATATATTGTCTTGTCACATCTAAATGAGACAGTCCTACAATTTCTTGGGTCAAAACCTTGCCCTATCAATCCATAAGATCACAAGTTTCACTTCAAACAAGTGTCCTAAGTCTAGTACAATGGCATTTATTGATTACTTTAATTTGTTGAATATTTTTAATTCTTTCACTGAAGGACCATCCACATTGATAGATGTCTAGCAGCTCAACAAACAAGAAAGAAATTATTAAGAAAGGATATAGCTATAGTGAAATTCAAATAGAATTGTTTCAATAATCACAGCATAAATATCTTGTCTGTGCCTGTCTTCTCACATTAGTGAAGGCAGTCTCACAATCTGTCCTGAAGGCTGAAATACTTAATTAAGGACAAAAACTGATCACATCAGCTTTCTTTCTGTGTAAAAACTAACCTACCAGTCTCTTACTTTTCATCAGCCAAAGTATCTTCAGGTGTCTTTACTGATCACAGGTAAAAATGTGGAAGAGATTCATGAAGTTCAGTTTAGGACCTTCATGGTTAGTAATGACTTTATTCCATTGAATATTACGCAAAGCTTGGGAATAGTGTCTTTCAAAAAAATTGCTTATAGGAAATACGCCTCTAGGAAATAGACCACTGTATGAAAAATTTGGCCACCAAGCTAACAAGCTTTAGTTACTGGAGGGATTTTAGAAGTTGATTCACGCCATATTTGTCTAATGGACAATGGAAGTTCTACATAAAAAATAAATCATCTCAGTCTCTTAAGCACCGGAGAAAAGGTACTTTCACAGCTTAGTGTTCAAGAAGGTGCTACAGTCAATCTTACAGTCAATGACCTAAGTCAGACAAGGGCAGATATACATCCTGGATGAAAGATGCAGAAATATATCTACCTTACTGTCCAGTTGTTTTAGCAGTTAGCTCACACAATGTCATCTTGATTTTCAGCCAAATTGCATTTATTTGTGTCACAGCTCCTGCCAAAAGAGAACTATGCAATCTTCTTCCATCAGGATTTAAAAACGCAGATATAAAGCTGTGTTACCTTCATGCTGAAGCAGAACCTGTTTGCTTATTTTTTTCTACAACATCCCATATGTGCACACAACTTGATTAATTAATGACTGGAGTATAAAGTGTCACTGATCATATTTTTATTTATTATTAAATCTATGAGGCAGGCTTTGGTCTCTAACTGCTGTCATAAGCTTTTCCATCCACCTGATTTGATCCACTAGACTAGGCTAAGAGCCAGAATTCTGTTTCTTAATTACTTTGTTCCTTTACTGTAGAATTCTAACTGCTACAGATCAAGCCAATGCAATGGTAATACATACTTAATTTTGTTTTAAAAAAATAGTAGTATGGTGAAATTTGGCTCAAGATTGTGAGTCTGTGTGTTCTAAAATTGAAGCTATTATCATGACAGGACACTAGTGAGTCAGTATAAATTTTTGTACTTATGAAGTTTTCCTTCCTAGTCTTCTGGTTTTAAACACTTTAGTCCTCCATTACATGTATTTAACAGGCTACCATCAGTTTGCTTACCCTATCAAATTCTTACTCATATTATCCTTTCTGGTTTTCAATTATTATATGTGCATTTTATTTTTCCTTGTTTTGGAAGGGTATTAGGATCTTAGAAATAAAAAGTTAAATTCTCAAATATGTTATTCCTGCCCCAATGTGTTCATTTATAAATGAACGCTGAATGTCAAATAACTAATACTGCACATTAAGAATTTAGTACTAAGTATTGCCATTCTGAACACCCAAAACCATGTGGTTATTTCCTCCTCTCTGTCAACAATGCTTGGCATTGTTTGAAATACTCTAAGCCTGAAACTAATTTTTGTTTCCACTTGGACATTTTTATTGCACAAAAAAAATCATGTTTTCATACTTTCATGTTCTTCTCAACAACTATAACAGATAGAAACCTTCATTTTGAATAAGTTAAAGGCAAAGTTGATCTGAATATAAAGATATTGCTGGAAGAAAGAGTATCATGACTCGTATGATACAGTTTATGAGAATGCTAACTGTGGCACTGCTTTCAGCTTTTGAGATTTGAGAGATGCAGTTCATTAGCATTGATGAATGTTTACATTTCCACAAGATATGGAAAAGAGAATCAATTACCAGATCACAGGCTGTATTATTATGTATGGGAATCCTGGTTATTCTTCATACAATGTTGAACTAACTGAATTGCATGTACAAGGTACAGTTATAAGTAGTGCTGAAGAAAATAATTTTGTTGACAAGAATTAACTTGGAAGATCCAATAAATGTAGACTTCCCTCCCTGCTTCTTGTTTTGGGGGGTCTCTACAAAGAAGCTTCATAGGTTCCATTCTCTGTCAGTTACAAACTTAGATCAGCTACCCCAACTCCAGATTCACTGCTCTTTTAGTGTAAGAATCAAACTTGATCCTGAATTGCCAGTTTTACTTCTTGAGCCTCCTTTGCTATTGGAAATACCATTATCTCAGATTCACACCACTTAATATGGAGTCTTTCTTTATAGCAGTCACACAGAGTAAATACATATTTGTTTTCCTACATGAGAATATTTGGGTCAGGGAGCAGATTATATAGCAATGTGATTGCTTTCCTTCAACACAATTCCTATTTAATTATTATAGAGGCAGATCTGTACATTGAGTCAGTTGAGTGACCAATTACTATCAGTCTAGGCTAGGTCCAGCAAGATAAGGTCATATATGGACTCAAAAAATGCAAAGGATCCATGGCAGTAATTCCCAGAGGTGACAGAGACCCTGGGAGAAGCAAGGGTCAGAAAGCTAGGAGGGTCATAGGAAATCTTAGGAAACCAGAGCTAGGAAAGGACTGCAGCAATTTTCCAATTCCTGAAATCATGTTTAAGGTTTATGTGAACAATCTAATTAACCAATCAAAATTATTCAAGAAGAATTAGTTCTTTGCCATTTTGAACTGGTAGCACAAAAGCAGACAGCCTTAGCTACTGACAACTTTCCAGCATTTCTATGCTATACTATTCCTGGCTTAAAGGAAAGCTAATGTGGAAAGAGAATCCCTACTTTCAGCTTCAGCCCAGCTTTGAGGTATGTAGCAAGAGGCAGACCACAAAGACAGTTCACTTCTGTTGCGCTTCCCTCCCACTAGAGGTAAAACATTTCAGAAATTATTTCAGGCTTCATGTGCAGAGGAACCAGCAAGAAAACCAATTCAGAGTCAAGAGGGAGTATGGATAACCATATATATATACATATATATA
>WBMZ01017161.1:0-26525 GCA_013400975.1 Atrichornis clamosus | reverse complement strand
CAAACCCACCACAATGCTCAAATGTAAGGCGGAGTGATTCATCAGAGAAGTTCAGAAAAGCTTTTTCTTCTCATCTGCTCTTATGTTCTGGAGTTCCCTCCTTTTTTTTTTTTTTTGTTTAAAGCATTTTTGCAAATGCTAGTTACTTGCTTGTTTGCAGATTCCTCATTTGATGAGCCATCTATTGTGGGATGCACTCGGAACATTTTGTGGTGTATAGTCCAAAGATTTTTCTTCTTGTGAAATAAAATGTGTGCCAGAGTTTCTCATTATGGCATTTACTGTACATGGTTAATGCTTTATGCATTGTCTAAAGGTTTCATGTGTTTACAGCATAGAGCAGCAAGTTCACTGTAATGTCAGTAGTGCTGATGTGAAAAAGCACAGTCAGCTTCAAAGCAGTATTTAGCATGTCTAGAATGACAATCACTCCAAACCCAAACTGGTGCAGCAGTTGGTGCGTTGCTGTGTGCAGTCCCTGATCTTACACCCAGTCCACTCAGGAATTCTGACTCGGGTGCCCAGTCCTGGTGGCACCTGTGGGGACGAGGCTGAGAAGTGAGGATTTGCCTGAGCAGAGGCTGCAGGCTCAGTGTGATGTTGATTGTAACACCCTTGGCTTTGGCAGGTCTGTGCTTTAATAGAAGCTCTGCCACATCAAGGACCATTAGCCTTATATCAAAGAAACATGCCCTTCATGCTGCTGCTCTTGACTCTTAAATTTTGTGGGAAAATGTTCTGTTACAGTTGTTGAAAAAAAATTACTGTTTTTAAAGTTGTGTGTCAGAGGAGTCTAACAATTCAATTAGCAATGGAGTCTGGTTTTCAACATCCATGTTGAATTTTCATTTTTCTGTGGTAAGAAAAAGGTTACTTTTCTAATGTTCTGATTAGTCTTATTTGAAACAAAAATGCTGGAGGAAGGCAGACTAAGTCAGATGGATCCAAATATTCAGCACTGAGAATGTGGACTTCTGTGATTGATATTGCTGACCTTAATACTAGACAATTGTTGTCCTTAGAATAAAGCTATTTATTTTTTTGTAAATTATGACTCTCTGAAATTGAATAGACTGAAATTTTCTTTGGTATTTTTTGTAATGACTATACAAACATTTGCAAAGAACTTGCAGTAAAAAATTGAAAGAAAACACAATGTCGTTTTTCTTGCTTTGTATTTGACAAAGGGTTTGCTTTGTCAGTTCAGGTTTTTGCCTTGAAAATAGAAATTATTGGTCCCGCTTAGTTAAACTAATCAGTCTGCTTGGCCTGGTGTGTGGGGATTGTTAGGGTGGTGGGTAAGAAGCCATGAGTGCAGATAACTGTGCCGTGGCAGGGCTGGATCATTTCATGGTTTGCTGAGCAGACCAGGAATAGTGATGGATCAGTAGGACAGGACTCAGCAGTGCTGTGGCCCTTTGTCACCCCTGGTGGTGTCCATGGCCTGTGTCTGCCCCCCTTCCTGGTCAGCCTGCTGTTAATTTTCTCTGTGGAAATTGAGTGAGCAGGGGGTGATTTGGGAGTTTGGGGAGTGGCGGTGGAGTTCAGCTTTTCCAGTCATGGAACACTTCTGCAGCCCTATGAGGGACAGAAGAGTGGAATGATTGGGGCACGTGGTTTCTAGGAAGGCAGCACAGAGAGAGGAATGGCTCTGTCAGGTCAGGGGTGTGGCTGCTGGTGTTGTACTTGGCCTCATTGAGGTGGAGATGGAGCTCCCTGCAGGGGAGACCCAGGGGAGGAGCTGTGAATACCACTGAGACACCTTTCTTGCTTGGGCACAGTCATCCTCCAGGAACACTTTGTGATCCTCCCCTCCCACCCCATCCTAGGAGAGCCCTGGCAAGGAAAGGGGAGAGGGGCTGCTGTACAGTCGAGTTTACCGTGTCTGATTTCAGTGCACGTTGATACATCTTGGCTGGCATTATTTACAGCAACGTGGAAGATTTCTCACATCTGAAAAAGCTGATTCTGCCAAAAAAAACAGCTCAGGATTTTTAGGAGACCTGCAAAAAACACCCTAGTTCATATGTGTGAACAGAGCTACTTCTGTAACAGTGCTCCCAGTCCTGACCCACACGCAGATCCGTTCACGGTCCGATGCTGATGTGGCACAGGAGCGGTTGTGCTCTTGTCCAACCTTTAACATTTTGGCATTCCCCTGCATCTTGTGACCATCTGGGGAACTGGGAGTGTGACTTGCACGGTACAGGTTTGGCATGTGAACTCGGTGTAAATCAATGCAGCTTTAGCAATTTCAGTATTGCCTTAAACTTGGAATCGTGGGACAAGAACTGTTTTTTAAGGTAGCGTTTCTCTCCTGCATGGTATCTCCAAGTGTTAACTTCTTTACATATTTTGCTTGAACCAACTTCCAGATAAGTTCTGTGAGACTTGAGCTCCAGATGGGTCCCAGTACCACTTGGACATGTCACTGGCGACTCATAGCTCACCTGAAACATGATGGGTTTTGTCACATGCAATTTTGGGAATGTCTTTTGCCTTTTCAGCTCAGCTTGATGTGTGAAAGCTGATGGCACTTTTGCTTGCTCTTAGTTTGTGCAAGCTGGCTGCAAAACTGTGCCCTTTCAAAGGTTACCAGTGTGAAAGTATGTTTTGATTATTTTTCTCCTGTTGCCTTCTCTCTTCATTACCAACTTAGGAACAGAAAACGAGCATTTAGAAGATGTTTATATTGGAGACTATGGAATGCCAAAAGATGTCTGTTTCAGAATTACCCAGCAACAGGGGTAATTCTGTTCCTCTTTGACCTCACTTAAGAAGAAAAAATACCTAACTTTTATCTCATGAGTTCTAAATGCTCCTGGTTTTGAGATCCACTGATAAACCTCTGGAGTGCTCATAACTTGCAATTGGTTTTTGAATTGTTTTGTCCTTGCCCTTGAGTAAGACTTGGAGAAAGTAGAGGGGAAAAAATTGTCTTTCCTGGTACCTGAGCACCAGTGTGGCAGCAGGCATGGGACCTCAATATCACAGGCACTTGTCCAGCAGAAACTGTAATCTGCTCTTGACTTGGGTGCAGAAGCCACTGAGCAGCTGCTGGAGAGGGAACTGCCAACTGGTTTTGCCAGTCTGGGTTGATTGTTGCAGTTTCAACTCTCCCATCCCCTCCCCATTGCCCCTTTTTGTGCTATATTTAGTTTACTGGAGAGACCCACTTCAATACTTGATTCTGTTTTTATTTCAGCTCTCTAGAAAATGAAGTGCTTTAACAAAAGTCACAGTAAAGAGCAGTATCTCAGAGTTTATTTTTGTTATGTTGTCATCTTGTGATTCCTGAGGAGAGACGGGGACAGCTCTGACTGCAGGCCTTGACACTGTGGGAAGCCCATGAAAGGCTTTGCTTTCAGCTGCTGCTTTGGTTTGTTAAAGTAACATCTGGAAGGTGACCATGCCAGAGGCTCTGTGGCACCCGAGTGGCACATGCAGGGCATTGCCTTGGACTCAAGAAGAAAACCAGGAATGAACCATCAGGTCAAGAGCTGAGTCCCTGCTGCTACTTTCCTGTTGTGCCAGATGCTTTGCTGCAGGGATCAGGGGAGGGCACTTCCAACCATGTAAATTCCTTGTGGCCAAATTCAGTTTGGAAATGTTGGTGTCACCATCTGGGCATGCCCTGCTGTGTCCACGTGGCACTTGGCAGTGGGAATGCACCAAGCCTTGGGCAGAAGGAGCAGTGGATGCTCTGCTGCCACCCCCAGCCATGTTCCAGTCCTGCCTGGGCCGGAGCTGGCTCTGTTCCCGCAGAGGGAGGGAGTGGATCTGATTCCCAGCTGTGACCACAGGCAGCCTGTGCTCTCCTGCTTAGTGGCATCCTGCCTCCTCTTCCCTCCTCCCCCAGTGCTTATGCCCTCTGGATAACGAGCTCCAGCTGTTGCCTTGGAGTCTGCATCTGTGTGAGAACAGATGAGCAGTCCTAAGACACTGACAAAATACATTTGTTCTGCCTGGAGCTTAGGATAAACTACAAACAGTTAAGTTTCCTTGCTACCAGTTAAATCCTTCCTTGCTGTCTGTAAAATCTTGTTGGCTTTTAAAAATAATCTGTACAATCTTTAAGTATGGCAGATATTTGGGCTCCATTTATAGTATAAATTGGAAATGCTGTGGTCATTTTCTTTTGGCTTGTTTGCTTTTAAACCAGAAAAGTATTTAAGTCCTGACTGGCTCATTTTGCACAGTCAAGTGAGGGTTTGATATCTGGAAACATAATGAAAATGGAATTGCTAAATTTCCTATGGAAATAATGTGTATCCCAAGTCACTCCTTTACTCACTGCAGTTATGGCTCAAACAAGCTTTGGTTGAGTGTCAGGCATCTTAGAGAGAAACCAAGATAACTCAATTATGAGGTCAATTATTCCTGATAGTGGTGGTGCTGTGGGATACTCCATGAGTGAGTCATGCAAGGCCTGATTCTTCCATCAGTCTGTAGAATAGTCCCTTCTGAGCTATTAAGTGTTCTGGAGTATCAAATTCAGCTATCCGACCATTTTCCAAGACTAAAATCCTGTGAACATTAAAGAGAAGTGTAAGTTTGGGAATATACCAGCAGCTGTAATAAACTTCTTTATTTCTACTTAGTTTTAAAATAAATTTCAGTACTTGCTGGTTATTCAAGCTTTCCAACAGCTTTTCAGCTGGGACACACTGCTGGGATGGAAAGGATTTTTGGTGAGTGACTATTCAAGTAGTGAGTTTGGGAGGAGGGTTTTTTGGCAACGGAGACTGAAGTAAGATTTGTGAACGGGCATTTTAGTTTCACAACATTTAGGTGACGCAAGGAGCTGTAGTCATGGTTTTGCTGTCAGTGGCGGGGGGGAAAAAGGGCTGTGACACAGCTTGAAATGCATTGTGTGGGAGTAAAGCATCTCTGATTAACCTCTGAGTGCCCAGCTGCTTTTCGAGAGATCCTACAAGCTCTAAGGCAGAGCTTGGCGGGTTAAACAAGAAGAGGCCAGAGGAGAGATTGCTGCCGAGTAGCCGTGCGGTGTGTGCAGGCACACAGGCTGCCCCGCGGTCCCTGCCCCGGCGTGTGCCCGGGCAGCTCACCTGTGGCAGTGCAGGACGGTGTTCACGCGGTGCGCGATGGTTAACACGGTGCTGTCTCTGAACTGGGTCCTCAGCGTGGCCTGGATCTGGAGATCGGTGTCTACATCTACTGCTGCTGTGGCCTCATCCAGAACGAGGATTTTGGCTTTGCGCAGGAGTGCTCTGGCCAGACAAAGCAGCTGTTTCTGACCGGTGCTGCAAGTGAGAAGAGGGGGGGTAAACTGAGGGCAGTAGTCACTTTTGCCTGGGGTCAGAACACATCATTCATTTGAAATGGGTAATGAAGAGGTGTTTGCTTTCTCTGAAAGGGTGATTGATGCAGGTAGGTAACAGCATGAAACAGTCTAAGGAAATGAAGGGAGGGTATTGCTATGGCACCCAGGAGATCTGCACCTGGAACAGGATTCCAGGGTTTCAAGTACTGTACAAATGCAAATCACCACAATTATTAAGTCTCAAAGGCCTTGTATTTGGTGTCTTATGCTTTGATTTCATGCTGCTAAACACGACAATAGTTCACCAATTTGCTGCCTGGACACCATTGGGAATAAAAAAAAAAAGGAATTAGCTTCCTTATCCAACTAGCTCTGTTCTCCTAGCCCAGGGGCTGGCACTGCCCCACCACTGTCTTTCTGCAGATAAGGTACCTTAGATTTTCCCCTTGGTCAGTGCACTTATATTCCAACTGCTCTGGCAAATCTGCAACAAAGTTCTTGAGCTGAGTCAGTTCCAAAGCTGTCCAGATGTCTGCATCAGTGTATTGGTTTAATGGGTCGAGATTCATTCTTAGAGAGCCAGAAAACAAAACTGGATCCTGAGCACAGAGACAGTACAAACAACTCCTGAAATGAATTATAAAAACGAGTGCTTGGGTCTTCCCTGCTGGTGGGAATCTGTGACTAATGTTATATGGAATGGGAGATGAGCATGGCATAGAGGTTATTTCCAACTTTGAAACTGCTGAACATCCCTCCTCTCACAGAATCTTTATAAACCCTTCCTAGGTGTTCAAGACTTACAACACTGCTCAAGGGTTTTGGAAATGAATTTCATACCTGGGGAATGACAGTTATCTTGGTTCTGAGGTCATGGAGACCTAGTTGAGCAATATCCTGTCCATCAATTAGAATTGCTCCTTCTGCAGCTTCCACTAATCGCAGCAATCCCACAGCAAGAGTGGATTTCCCAGCTCCTGTTCTACCAGTTATGCCAATCTGCAAAGTGCAATGGAAAGACTTTGGTTCTGATGTTGATTGTTTTCCCACAGTTGGACAAACCTGTCATGTAGTTCCTCCTGGCCTTTTGAAGAGAGACAGCTTTGCATGGATCAAATCTTTAGGGCTGTTTGCAATTCATGTAGTTTAGCAATACATTCCTGATGGGAGTAATTTATAGTTTGCAATTGTTTTGTATGGAAAGGAATAATGAACGCCTCTGATGGGAAGGATAATTACAAGAGAGCAGCTTGAACAGGGCCTTGATGTGGCACTAGAATTAAAAAGTGGAATTCCTTTGCTGTAACCCTGCTAACCTTCTGTGAAATGAAATTTCCCTCAGAAGCCTGGAAACCCTGCTTAGTGCTGGATGAGGTGTGCAGTGTGGGAGATGGGCTCCTGCTTTACAGCAGCTGCCAGGTTCCTGTGGCTGGGTGCAGGCAAGGGCTGTATCCCGCAGGGTCTGGTCCCTGCCCAGCACTGCTCACGCTGGTGACAGGAGGGTTGTCCTACCTTCTCGTGCCCGCTGATGGTTACACTGACACCCTTCAGTGCTAGCTCCAAGCCTGGCCTGTAGCGCAGACTGTAGTTTCTGAATTCAATCCTTCCTTCAGTGAGCCAAGCTTGCCCTTGAAGTTTGCCATTCACAGTCCAGGGTGCCTGAAGAGATGAAAACAGACAGCAGTGTTTAAAACTGATTTAAATTACCTGATCATGTGGCCATACTGGAATGGGAAGTTTATGAAGACATCTGTGCCAAGTCTCCCCAATCTCTCTGCTGTTTCCAAAGCAGAAAAAGGCCTCTAACTTCCATACTGCAGATGTTGAGTTTTTACTTTATCCAAAGATGCTGATCAGATTTTCTTTACTGAAAATGGGGATGAACGTTTGTTTGCGTGTCAGAGTTCTGACATTGAGTGGTTCAATAAAAAATGATTTATATGCCCCTATAAACAGGACTGTGAAAGTCTCCTCTCTCAGGGCAGCATATGGAGATATAATTTTAATGATTATAGAGCAGGAATTATTGCACTGGAGACTTTGAGCAGCTACAAGGCTATCTAGGAGCCATCAGTTATCAGAGAGTTGCATCTGAAGTCACACAATAAATACTCCAAATATGGGCAGAAAATATGTTTCATTCCACGAGTGTTACCAAGTGAAGCTATTTTAATGGCAATCCAATGCTTAACTGTCTTAAAGAAATAACGATGATCAGAGGTCATGAAACAAGTCTAGTCAGTTGGATAAAAACCAAATGCTGCAGTTCTTTAAAGGAAACATGACTGGCCTTTTAGAGGGCGAAAACCAGAGGTTTTTTCAGATGGAGCAGAGAAGTTACTTTTTGAATTTTCAGAGATATTCAACCCTTGCTAGTAAGGTCAATAGTGGATTAGCTACCTCCTTAGGAGTCCTCAGGTATTCTCTCACTCTCTCCACAGAAACAATGTTGTTCTCTATTTCTGTCCAGGAGCGAACCATCCAGTTCAGAACACCAGTTATCTGCCAAATGGAGAAAGAAGCATTAGGGCAGATAAAACAAGTCCTGACCTGTGCTTGTGAGTCACCTGGTACTTTATCTTAGTGTTTATTTATAAAGACATCCTCATCAGCTACTTACATCAGAAATGAGATTACATCAGAAAACTCAAGTGAAAGTCTGTAAGGCTGTGTTAAAGAGCCAGCCCAGCTCCTCCCAGAGCCCCTTCAGCCAGTTCATGGAGAATGAAATGCTACTGACTTGGATGCTAAAAGGTAGTGTAGCTATTTCTTAGGCTCTTGTGTAACCAGGCTACAAGCAGGTGAGACAGATGCTGAAGACCTTGCTCCAGCTGCCCAGGGCTTGCTTTGACTTAAGTATGAGTTCAGGTGCAGCAGGAGGAAGATGGCCCATGCATGTGTTTATGAGGTTCATTCCCTAAGGGGCCATGTGCTCCAGATGCTCTGGGTTTCAGCAATGACCACAGGATTTGGTAGGAAAAGGCATCTAGAAAGGCACAGAAATAGTTCATGATTTCTTAGAAATTAAAATGTAGTTTCTTTTGATAAAGGCAAACATGGTATTATTTCCACACTGGGTTACCTGGAGAGCATAGGAAATGGAGAAGCCAGCAGTCCCTGGGCTGAGATGTGTTCTGCCCATGGCTGCAAACAGTGCTGCAAACAACACGATGCCATTGCCCAGGAACTCCAGGTTTGTAGCAAGCCACCTGCAGGAGGAGGAGAGCACAGGGCTGTTGCTGGGTGCCCTCTCCCTTGCTCCCAGCCCAAGGTGTGATTACTTTGCAGAACAGTCATGGAGTGGGGGCAGATTTGTACCTGTCAGCTACAGCTCCGGGGAAGCATATCCGCTGATTCTCATCCACTAGGAAATTGTTCCTCAAAATAAACCTCTCCTGGTCCTTGTAAGCACGGATCACACTGCTCCCTTGGAAAGTTTCTGAGATGTGGGAGTAGATGGGTGACCTGCTGGCAGCCTCCATGCGTCTCAGCTGGCAGGAGGTGGTGACGTAGAAGTGCTGGTACAAGGGAAAATGGAGAGGAGGTATGAGAAGGATTATGCCTCCTGAACACACACCTATCCCAGAGTTATAAAACCTTACGTGCAGGTAGGAGATGCCCTTAAAAGATGAGGTAGCATTTGTACCTCTGTTATGTCCTACCTTCATTACAAATAACCCTGTGGTTGGGGCAAAGGAGCCAGGGTGCTCTGAACTCACAAAAGCTCTAAACTCACACTTAGTTTCTCCTGTAGCCGAGCCCTTTGCTCAATGGAGAACAGAGATGTTCTTGCAACCTTGCTTGCCCTCCTCCCTCGTGTTCAGTCTTAGCTGGCAAAGCATTTGGGGTTTCAGAGCCCAGTGGGAGAGCTGCATGGCATACATGGATATATTAAACAACAGTGTAGGAATTCTGGAGAAAATAAAAAATGCTTTTGGTCTTCATGTGATTGCATTCACACTAATGGAGACAAAGAATATAGCTCTAGGTAGGATTTGATTTAGACACCAGAAAAGCATAAGCCTCTTTGTGAGGGCTCTGGGGTGCTTTGGAAGATTGAGGTGCTGTGGGAAGAGGCACTGACACTTGCTCAGATGCAATTTGGGATAATGAAACTTGTTTCTGCATGTCCTCACTCCTAAGAAATGGAAGGAGCCTTTCTGCAGGGACATGGGCGTGCTGCTTCAGCCTCTCCTGTGTGTGTATCTGTGAGCTCCTACCTGGAATGCAGCATAAAGAACAGTCAGGGGCACTATGGCCACTGCTGCCCATGGTGTAGCCACTACAATCACCAGGTAGATCTCCAGTAAGTTGAACAAGAATCCCAGCACAGACTTCAGCTTGTCAGGGATGGCAGAATCGATAGCATCCATATCTCTGGAGAAGCGGTTCAGCAGGTGTCCGATGGGGGTTTGCTCAAAGAAGAGCATTGGGCACCTCATGACATTGCTCAGCAACTGCAGGAAGAGCTGGTGTGAGGCTAACACACCTCCCAGCAGGACTGCTGCTGTGCAGGCAAACCTGCCAAGGGCTGGGAAAGAAAACAAATTATTATTGCTAGCTCTGAACAAACCCACCTTGGAGTTCTTGCTTGTCAGATCATGATTTCCACTTAGTCCTGTGAATGCTGCACCAGTGAAAGGAGCTGACTCCCTCCTTAGCAGGAATTAAGCCAAGAGCTGCAGGGTAAGCTGCCCTTTCTGTAGGGTAGTTACAGAGCAGCCAAAGACCTTCTAAGCCAGCTTGATGGGGGGCATGGATTCAGCAACTTAAACACACAGGACAAATTATTCCTCACAAAATAAGCTTGACTGGAATTACTTTAAATTATTCAGTGATCCCTTTCCTTTTAATTTTTAAATAGAGTGACCGAAAGAACTGTGGCCATTTGTAAGGAAAAAGATATAAAGAAATGTAGAACTCCACAAGTTTCTCTTCTTTCTCTTTTACATGACCAAGCCAAGATTTAATTCAGCATGGAGAAGAGCCACCACTTTCACTTTGATATAATTAGTTTATGCTGGAGGAGTGAAAAGAGATAAGAAGAAGAAAAAAGAAAAACCTTTAGGGTTGGTGCCAAAAGCCTGGGAGGCTGAAAGCCCAAGGGTATGCACTTGTATATTCTGAGAAAACATCCTGGATGTGGGGAAGGGAGATGGGAATACAGAGAAGATTTAGATGAGCAACTTAAACAAACCTTGAACAACTCCTAATGCACCAAAGACTCCAACTCTGAGCTCTGTGTGCTGCTGTGTCCCATTGTGAACAGGGTCATCTGTCCACAGGCTGAGCCAGTAACCCCGAGAGAAGGACACAGCCTGCTGTGATGTGAAGGACAGGATGATGTACACACACAGGGCTGGGCCTGTCGCCTTCAGGTAGGCTCCATAAACCCAAGCATTAACCTGGAGCAAGGCAAGTGGGGAAAAAGAGGAGAAGAGGTTGGGAGGATCAAGGTTGTTGTCAAAAAAAAAAAGCAGCTCTGCAGCAAGGCATGATTTATTATGGCATTTCTTCTTGGTTATATGTCACAGCCATAGCAACCATGTTGCTTCTTTTTTTGTTTTCCTCCTGGATGAGTAATG
Source organism: Atrichornis clamosus (assembly GCA_013400975.1). NCBI lineage: Eukaryota > Metazoa > Chordata > Aves > Passeriformes > Menuridae > Atrichornis > Atrichornis clamosus. Next base: position 15,656 of record WBMZ01017161.1, on the reverse strand, counting down.
TAAGCCATACTTAAGGAAATCCATACTTAATGAGTGATTATTATCAGCTGATGAATGTTACTGCAATAGGCTTGTGTTACTCCTGGAATGCCCATAAGGCTTTCCTCGTGTTGGGCAGGGCCTTTTGTGTGTTCTTGGTGTGAGAGAGAACTGTCATGTTCACACTGACTGCTCGTGTGGGGACCTGCAGGTCAGGAGGGGTGAGGAGACCCCAGTCTGGCTAATCCTGTACTTCCCTAGAGGAAGGGCTGCCTCTTTTGGGGTATCTGACTTCTTACTCTCATCCCTGCTCAGTACCTGTAGCCTCAGCTGTTGGTTTTCTCCCCATATTTTATTACTGCCAGTGAACACACACCTCATCCCTGTCTGAGTCTTCCTAACTGGAATACCTTGTCTGCTTCTTTCCTTTCACAGTACCCTCCTTGCCTCAGCCTTCTGAGGTGTTTCCCTTGGACAGGATGACAACAGTAATGTGCCTCTTTTCCCCTTCCCCCCAGCTTCAAGGGTTTGTGGACAGGCTCAAGATCACAAGTCCCTTGTGACCTCCCCTCTTCTGTCCCTGACCACCACCTCACCCTGACTGCCTCAGTGCACCTTCCCCTCTGAGGTCAAGTCTTGATCAGGATCTCTCTCCTCAAAAAGTCATGTATTATTTTCATAATGTGCTCTCTGCAATGGATGTGTCTTATTCCTATTTTGGAACCCATGCTTGGATCTGGGCATCCAGGGAGGTACAGTTTGCACAGATGGTGTTAGGTAAAACAATGCTGCAATGTCTTTGTCTCAGCTATAGGGCAAACCTGTACAGCTCAGCTGACTTCCCTGGCAGGAAGTTAACGGGCAGGGAGGGAGTTAACGGGCCTGCCACAGTGTGATATCCCCATGGAATGTGTCCTGCCTTTATCAGAAGGTGCTGTGCTTACCCTGCCATGCTGAGTTTTCTCTCCTTTGGTTAATCTTCCTTCGGTGGTTGCAGCACTGGTACAGTCCTGACTTACAGGAACAGTCTCCCTTTCCACAGCAGATGATTGGCCTGAATCACCACTTCATTAGGAAAACAAAAATCCTTTCAATTTTTAGCCAAGGCAATGGGTATTTTAAAGGTGGATCTCCTTACCCACCCCTAAATTCATGCCTACTTTGAGGGCTGCAGCTTTCGGGGTCCCACAGAGTGACCCCAGCCATTGTCCATGTTTGTCACAGGGACTGGGCTCTGTCAAGCCATTAAGAAGCAGAGGCTTAAAGCACTCCCTCGCTGTGGCTGGCCTGGGATGAGCCTGACCTTACAGCCCCACTGGGGAGTGAACAGCAACCAAGGGCATCCACGTGCCTGGACGTGAGCTCTGTTCTGGCTCCCTGTGAAACACAGGGGAAATGTCAGCCAACCTCCACACTCAAGGGCAGGCTTTTACCTATTCTGGAGTTTTGCTTGTTTGCTCTTTTTATTAATTTACAGATCAATCCCAAACCTGTGCCATACTCAGTCGGAGCTTCCACGTAGCTTTGTGTGGGCTTTTGGAGTAAGTCCTTCAGTGTCTGAAACAGCTTTAAGCTTACCTAAAGAGATTCTCCTGAGATGGACCATTTCCAGTGGTGATGGTGCCTTTGGTGTCTCCTACAGCTGTGAAAGAAATGGGTTTTTTTCTAAATGCTTCAGAATCCTGTTTGATCTGTATAGCCTTTGAAAGACAGGTAATATGGAGGAAAGACTAGTTACAAATAATTGTTTCTAAAGGTAGAAATGTCAAGGTGAGGCTTGAAGAATAGCACATGTAGTGGGTAATTCTGTTTGCTGTGTGATTGTTGTCTACTAAGATGGGTTCAAGAACCAGTTTTGAGGTGGTGAGTCAGCTAACTGGACAGGCATGTTTTTCCCCACACAAAACAATAGTTTACTGTGATTGGATCTCTGCTTTAAATGTCCGTATAAAACCAAATGTGCTATTAAGGAACCAATTGACTGATAGACCTAGGAAGAATGATTTCCACCCGTTTGGGTTACCTGGAAAATCAGCGCATGCCTTCTCCTCTGCAGTAATGTGTGAATGAAGAAATTCTGCAAAGGCCCCATTTCTCTGTAGGAGTTCTTGGTAGGAACCAGTTTCTGAGATCATTCCATCCACGAGAAAAACAATGTTGTCCACTTGAGGCAAAATGTTGAGTGTGTGAGTAACCAGCACACGAGTCTGCTTGAACAGAGAGGGAACAGTTACAATTGTTCTGGTGTCAGTACTGATATCACTATTTCAGGATCAAATTCAGGCCTCAAAAGTTTATCAGCTGGAATAGAATTTAAGTGCATTTCCTTTTATTTACATTTCTGAGCATATCTGCACAAATAATTACATGTAGGGAAGGACGTAAGAAAAGTAATTTTTCCCTAGATAAATTGATGTATTCTGTATTTCTAATATACATTCAAACCCTCTGAGTACTCCTTATGTCTGATACAATCTTCTTAGCCAGTCATTCTGTTTCAATACAATAATTACATTCTGATACTTGCAACCAATCCTCATGGAGAGAAAGGTATTTATAATCAGACATTTCTGTTTTAATTGGAATTTCTAAGGTAAAAAATTACCTGTTTTGGTAAAAATTACCTAGTATTTCTAGGTAATTTATACTATGAATCAAATGGAGCTGCCCTAGCATCCCTTCTCGTGTAACCACATTTATTTATCCAGATTGCTTGACAGCAGAGAAATACCAAGGAATAAGAGAACACAACCAATGCAAAAAGAATGGAGGAGAAGCGTTTAAGATTTCAAGACTGAAGTTTAAGTGATGAACATTTGGGTGATGAGAACTGTAAAGGCATCACTGAACTATTCAAAAGTGATGAGATTAGACGTCACGGTGAGAGAATTTTCTGGAAGAGATCAGAGAGCTCTTCTGAACTATGCTAGAAGTAAATCTCAAAAGGAGGGAAGGATCATGTCGACAGAAGACCAAAGAACTGTAAACTTGCTGTAGAAGTAAGGCTGGAATTAGGCATGTGGTTTGCATGAGGACAAAGACAATCCTCCTCCTAGGTGAGATGTCCTGCAGTGCTTGCAGATGCTGTGTGGCTGCAGAGCTTCCCCCATCCACAGCTGCCACCAGGAAAAAGCTTTTGATAAAGTGAGTAACCTGTCCTACTGGAAACATTTCAGGGGCTCTGCTAATTAGAGACACTGTGTAATTGTTCACAGTTCAGGATTTATAGCACACCTTGTCCTTCAGTAAACCACTGGGTCCAAGAACATGTTCAAAAATGTGCTGCCCCACATGGGCATCCAGAGCTGAGAGGGGATCGTCGAGCAGGTAAATCGACGCCTTCTGGTACACGGCCCGAGCAAGGCTCACTCTCTGCTTCTGCCCTCCAGACAGGTTGATCCCCTGTAAAAATGTGTTGACTGTTTATTCCAAAGCTGCAGATATTTGCCAGCTGTTGACTCCATTTGACAATGAGGTTCTATGATTTCCTTATTTTTAAATCAGTGCCTCTCCCTCCCTCCAAACAGGGCTCTGACAGAGTCTCTTAACTCCTCTCTCCTGCAAAAGAACACCCAAGAATGAGCTGAATGTGTTGATTTTTGTCTTAAGCATCTCTCATGTCTCTGGTTACGCTGTCAGGAGGTGGGCTGAAATTAAACTATGGCCCAACTTTCCAGAAATTACTGAGCACCTGCCTGTTGCAAATTTAGTTCTTTTACAGGTGCTCTAAGCAGGACACCTGAAGTTCTAGCTACTCAGGGTAGATGTTTTAAGCAGGACACCTAAACTTACAGCTTATAGCTACTTATAGCTACTCAGGGAAAAGTTGGCCAAAATATAAACCTAAGCCAGTACCTTTTCTCCTATTTCACTCTTCCACCCCGCAGGGAAGCTCTCCAAATCAGGGTGCAGTGCGCAGGCATCTGTCACTCTGTTGAACCACGTTTCATCCATCTCTTTCCCAAACAGAATATTATCTTCCACTGAGGCATTTAGAACCCAAGCTTGCTGGGGGACATAAGCTGCAGTGTCCTATAAAAATGGAAGAATGTTGGCTAACTTTTCCATGAACTCAATTTTGAAGAAAAGGTCTCTCAGTAATAGAAATCTGGAATGATCATCACCATTGATGGGTCTCAGAAGGCTTTGCAAAATATGAGTCTGTATTGTTATCACCTTACAGAGGAGGAAAGAGAGGTTCAAGTACATGATGCAATTTACCAGGATGACACTTCAGCTCACTGTCAAAGAGTGGGAAATGGAACTGAATCTTTGAAGTACTGTTCCAGCTCCTATTCCCAAAGTTCAGGCTCATCTCAGAGGTCTGCAGCACCTTCAGATAATTCGACGTGGGCTGATATATACAGCGTTTGTTAAAATTCAGCAGTAAATGGGTTTTCCTCAAGTACCTGATGCTGTGGTACTGTGATGGTGGTTCCTGCAAACAGCCTATGGAGAAGCAGATGCTGAGGGGAAGGTTTACCTTCATGGTCAGGCAGCCCTCTGTGGTGTCCAGCTCGCCCAGTAACGCTGCCAGCAGGGAGGACTTGCCAGCACCCACCTGCCCAACCACAGCCAGCAAAGAGCCTCGGGGCACGGTGAGATCTATGCTATGGGGAAAAGAGCAGTCTCTTATCACATTTTAGATACACTTTCTGAAAAGAAAAGAAATGTAATTATTATCAAAATTCTTGCTGTTGTCTTGTAGCAATAAAAATGTGTCAAGTAATCCCCTAATTTCATCCCTTCAAAGACATCTCCAACCAGAAGGATGGCTTCATACCCGTCCCTGTCTGAGTTTCGTACCCAGATCCCAACTCTGCAGACAGCCTAGCCCAAAGCATTGGATGTAAAACATTCCTGAACATCACAACTTTTCAATGCTTTTCTTCTCTAAAACATCAATGCCTTTTGAAACAAGCTTGAAGTGATGTCATATATAACATCTGCATACATTCTGTTGTAATTTTTGACTTAAATTACTGTAATTTTGTATTTGGACAAGAAAATTATATAAAGAAAACGGTCTTTGTATATTAAGGCAACATCCAAATCCAGGCACCTTCCCATTTCTGTGCTCCCAAACATAAAAGCAAAATTATGTTTTGTCTGATTTTATAATTTCCAGAATTCAATGTTCAATATGAAGCTAACTCAGAAGCCTGTCGATATTCCACCCTGGTTTCACTTAGGCCCTGTGGAATTAGTTAATTCAGCATCCACCCTGACCTAGAGAACAGGGAGAGGACTAAAGGTAAGTCTGTACCTTCTAAGACAAGGAGAAGTTTCTTTGGTCCAGGAAAAAGTCCCATTTCTTATGGTGATACTTGCCTGTACTAAAACATAAAGAGATACAGAGCACTTGTAAATGCAAAGGTAGCTACAGAAACATCCCTATTTATGTGATTTTATGTTTCAGTGTGTGTTTATAGTACATAAAATGACCTTAAATATGAAAAGAAGGGGCAAATTACCAGATTAGATTTAATTATTACAAATAACTAAGCCTGAGAGATAAAGTGACAGTAAGGGGCAAATATTTTTCTCTTGAATATGGTTGGCACCCAGAGTAGAAGCTGAACAAGGGAAGTTACTCCTCTTATAAGACAAGAGTGCTAACATAAAAGCTCACCACAGCCAGAAGTGCTCCTGCTGGAGCTCTCAGCATTCAGTTCTTCCAGATTCAGAAAAGCTGCCAAGCGGTGTAAGGAAACTTTGGCCTGAAATGAAGCAGCTCACAAAAGAAAATAAGATTTAGAGTAGAAAGGAAGCAAAAACCCAAAGTGAAGACTCAACTTGAAGACCCACTTAGAATATTGACAAAGTGCTATGCTGCAGATGCTGTAGATTTAGATGGCCAAATGCAGCTCTTCCTTATGTTAACTGCCTTTATATCCACTTAGGCTAGCAAAACCCCCATATCCTTCCCTGTGCTTGTGGTTCAGTGAAATTGGTACTTTTTCCTCCAATTCATCCTGCAGTCTTTCCAGTGATTGCTTCTGTACATGAAAATCTGTGACAGTCTTGGAGTGTAGGAGGGAAATGAACTTCTAATTTCTTATGGGACAGTGAATTGCTTTTCTCTCTGGCCTGGGCTAGCAGGGTTTCCACTGATCCCCTTTGGTCCATCTATTCTGATTTCTGTGATTACAACCAGAACTGGAAGCATCTCTGAGATCTAATCGTGCTTGTCTTGAGCTACAAAATAGTTAGGAGTAATCCTTGTTGACTATTTTGTCAATATAAAGGAGCCTTTTTGAAAAGCAGTATCACAAAGTACCTTTAGCTTCAATCTCTTGCACTGCACTGTTTCACAGTAGCAATGAAATGGCTGATGTGCAGAGCTCTAAGAAATCCCTTTCACCTGTTAATGGTGATATGTACAAAACCCCTGATGGCCAAAGGAAGAGGAGCAGGGCCTGCAGTTAACCTGGACAGCAGCGTTGATGGAGAAGGGCAGGAAGGAGTGGGCAGTGTTGAGGATGTTGATCAGTGTTAAGGACACAAAGGCCTTCTGAGCATCCAGGACGTGTGTGTTGTCCACCAGGGTGTAGACAGCAAACATGACAAACGTGATCTGAAAGGGAGCAAAGGACAAGCTAACCATTTGCTTCAGAACGGTTCAAGGATGACAGGCCCTTCCTAAAGACTCTGGAAGCCATTTGGTTAAGTCCAGGCTATCTCCTCTAGGTGCTTGTCCTGAAGGTACCACAGGCCCAGGTCTGGCATGTTGGTGACAGAACCCAGTCTGATCATTTGATGTTTGTTCTGCTTTAAGGAGCTTTTGGTGCTGCAACCACAGCAGCTCCTGTAGGCAGATATAGTCTGTAGTTGTCCCACAGGAAAAATCTGTCCAGCCAGGAGTACAGAGAGAAATGGAATAGCACATATTTTTTGTAGGAAGGTGATCCACTCACCAGGAAAGTTGATGAATGGAAAGAAACTAGGGATGCTGAGAAGAGAATCTGAGATCTTTTCAGGGCCTGAAGTTCTTGCTTTCGGATACCAAGCACTTTCTCCATGAAGGTTTTCTCCCAGCCATACAGTTTGATTACTTTAATGTCACTGAGAATGGCATTGGTGAGTTTGGCCCTCTCATCCTTATGTTTCATCTGGGTCTCCTGTAATAAATGTTTGAGTTCTATAATGTAATATGTTGAACATTTAATGGCACAATTATTCTGAGAAAAAATACCTTATTCCTGCCTCGAAGTCCTGAATAAATTTCCCTGCAGTTGAGCTGTGTGTAATGTTTTGCCTATGAATCTTCCAGGCTGGGAAATATTTTACTTTTCATCTTCATAGCTTTATTTTTACGGGCAGTACATAAAAACAACAGAAGAGGTGGGCAGACATGAACATGCAAGAGCTAAATGTCAAGAAACTTTACAAGCTTCAAACCATCCTGTGTTACTTCAGACAGTCATGGTGAGCATGAATACTAGATATTAAGCCATCACACAAGTCAGTAAATCACTTAATTTTTATGAAGCAAAATGTACCTGAAACTGACTCCTCTTCTTGGTGATCACGAAATTCAGAGGCAAAAGAAAAAGGAACACAGCAATTGCAGTCAAGGCAGATGGCCCTAGAAGCTGCCAGGAGAGAAAAGGAAAGAGAAGGAACTTCTGGTGATGACTAGAAATGACCATTTTCCATTCCTCTTGCTTACCCTCCCCTCTTATCTGAACTTATGCATAACATCCCTTGTGGCTGAGGCTTTACTCTAACCTTGCCTTTGCCTTTCCTGGGAATTGTGCTCCCTAAGCACTATAGATTGCTAACTCTCCAGGCAGGGTAACTCCTGTCATCACCCTCTGCTGAATTTATTTGCTTCCTTGTTAGGAGCTAGATCAGTGCTGAAAGCCACCCAGAAGCACGCTGGCAATTCAAGCCATGCCCGGCTCTTCCCATCTCTCCTTGGATGCATTCAGAAGGACATCTTGTGGCTGCCCTAAGGAAGTGACCAGAGACAATACCAGGTTTTCCTTAAAAAAACAAACCCAAACCCTCAACAAGCTATTCTTGCAGTATAAATAACCCAGCTTGTCTGCATTTACACCAAGGGGTGAGATGAAATGGTGGCATTATCCCGTGCCATTACCTTGGGACAGCTCTCGGACCACAGAGTTCATAGTGACTTGTGTATCAAAACAGAGCTTTCTCATGGGTTATTTACATCTCCCTGTGGATGGCTGGACAGGGGAGTGCTGGTGGGCAAAGAGTTGCAAGGATTGTCTGCACAAATGGTCTATGAACAGCAGCAAAGTGGTAATTTTGCTCCAACCACATTCAGCTTGTCACCGTCACTAGAAAAGGGATGATGACACTTCAGCAGGCTGTACCATGGCCACTAATTTTTACAGTCACAGTATCCTGCCAAGTGCAAGGCACAAACCATCCCTGGTAGTAAGGGAACGTCTCAAAGGCCTCTGGAAAGCTCCTGTGATTCACCTGTCTCTACAGTGCTCATGCTTCCATTTGGTGTGTTGCCAAAAACAAGGACTAAGAAATAGGGCTTTGTACTGCTGACAAAATACCATACATTGATTAAAAATGGATCTTTTAGTTTATTGCCCATTATTTCTAACTGAGGTTTTGCTCTCTCCTTGCTAGACTCCTTGATACCTATGAAATTCAATGTATCCAAAACTCTTCTTGAGTGTCCTGTAACTTTGCTTCAGGCTGTTTCACTGATCTTGTGGTAACTGGGCTTCAGCATGAATTATGGCAGGTTGCTATTTCAGACCATTCCCCATTATGTTCTGGGACTATGCCAAGCAGATGCAACTCGACTTTCGGCCTGCACTGGGCCACCATCTTTTGGTTGTAAAGAGAGGTGACAGAGGAAAATCTGAGGCAGGAGTTTATCAGTCAGCTCCAAAAACCATACTCACCGTCTTTTCCCTAAAAGAGATTGAAGGCTGAATACACAGGTGAGAATATGAGCTGAAGGATCAGGCAAGGATTCTATACCAATAAAAATATCTTCCAGAAAGAAAAGTGAATGCACCATGCTACAGAGCTACGAAAAATATGGCAAATTCATGTTACTCAAATCAGTAAAGCTCTGAGTCGAATTCTGAAACCTCCTTTTTCCCTTGATATCCAGAATGGAAAGGAATTGATAAATACTGTCATATTTTACCTGCCACAAGAAGACAAAGCAGATGATAATCCGAATAGGAGCCAGCCAGGTCCCATTAAAATAGATAATCAGATCCATCAGCTTTTGGACATCAACAGATACCAGATTAACAATTTCACCTGTGGTTGCTGCTTTCCTTGAGGCATTCGACAGAACTAGGATCTAGACAGGGTAGAGAGGAAAGAAAAGACATCATCAAACAACAGCTTTGGTTCAAAAAGCAAATAACTTTCTTTTCCTCATAAAGACAACAAATAGGGGAAGAAAAATGTCAAATCCTAGGTATTGAAACCATGCTGCTTGCCTGGACCACGTGACTTCACTTTAAGATGAAGCATTTACTCCTTTCCCCAACCATCGTCTACAGCATAAGAAGTTTATGTTGATTTTTGCTCTTTCCTTTTCCTTCTTGGCTTTTCCTTCAGAGGGAAGCTCTGAAAAATGTACCTGCCACAATACTGCTCAGAGGTGAAAGTAGCACAGCTACATCCTAGAACTAGTTTCTAATGACACCTCCCCTGATACTGCTAAGAACAATGCACAACATCATAACTACTAATGTAGGGCTAGAAAAACACCAAAACTAAAAAAGAAGCCTCACCTTCCTGTACACAAGGCCTGTCACTGCAGTTTTCAGCCTGAGCCCCAGAACAAGACACATGTACATATAGCGCTGCTCACACAGAGTCTGGAGACAGGCCAGGAGGAACATGCTGAAGGCATAGAAATAGCCAAGCCAGCTTGGAGCTTCCTGGTCTTCCATGAACTTCAGGAAAAGGCTGGAAGACAGGAGCAAAATGTTGCTGTATCCACGTAGAGTTGATGAAATATCAAACACACAGAAATAAACTGGCAGAAATACCATTGGTTTTTGTGTATTCTCTCGGGCTGAGGTTTATCAGTACAATAGCAGAGGAGTTGGAAAAACTGCTGAGCAGCCTATATCATATAATATTGTGATTTTTGACATCCAGCCACTGTTGTTTTTGAAGCAGTCTCTGATCTCAGTGTCTTCTCAGGGGAGACCTAATTTTCAGTGTTAAGGATGGCTGCAGAATTTCATGAATTGTCAGAAATACGCAAAGTGGTAGCTGTAATCTAAGGGAGACATTTCCAGAACTTCTCTTAATGACTGAGAAAGGATTTTGTCCTTGAAAATATGATGTAATGCAGGCTGGTGTTGTACCAACACAATTCACAAAGCCTTTTGCCAACTAACAAAGCTGTTTCAGATGTGTAGGATGCACAGCTGTGCTCTTTATAATTGGTCAGGGAACACGGAGCCTTAAGACTACAGGAAGTGGCAAGTGATGTGATATATAGAACCATCAAATAACTGGTGCTGGTAAAGTTGTCAAATGGCTTAGAGCATCCTGTCCTTGCCACTGCGGGAACACAGCAGTGCAGACAGGGGTTTTTTCCTCTTGACTTGACAGTGGGCTTAGCACAAATGACAACTGAGCTCCTTTCATCAGGAACAGAAGATTTCAAAAGGTCAGTGCTGGTGTGTCTGTGGTGCTCATATGCTCACCTCCGAGCTCATGAACACAGCACTCTTGTGTGTAGAAATACATTACAAATATGCACATACCTCAGTAACTTTGGCATGGAGAACAAGAAGACATCACAGATAACTAAGCAGACAGTGCTGAGAAGGAAATAAGTTCCAAACATGCTCCAAAACATTTTCAGTAAGGGCCCACTCTGACTGTGCTTTGATTGCAGTAGAGCTTCTGTCTCTTCAGCTTCTGCTATGTCATGTTCAGACTTCTGAGCCTTTTTAAATGTAGCAGACTCCATTTTTCTGAAGAAAGAAGCAATGAGAAAGCTAGTTACAACTGGAGAAAGCCTGGGAATTTTGTACTTTCAAAAAATTACCAAATATCTCACACTGGTCCATACCATGTCCAGTATAAATGCTCTTCAAAACTTAACCCCTCTCAAAAAAATGAGTTCTGTGCTTCCAGGGATGGAAGGATGTTCTCCAGCAGATTTTAACACTTCAAATCAGGTTTTGCACAAAGGGAGTCACACACCAGCACCTGTGAGTGTATTTGCTTGGGTCATCTAGAACTGCCCAGCTGAGCCCATGGCGTGTCTCCAGATCAAGTACTCACTGCTGCGTTCTGCCGTGGCACTTCTTCCACTCTCTTTCTGCCCAGGCAACAATTTCTTCAGAGGAGTCCTCTCTCCTCACTGGCCACAAGTCATCCACCCCCAGGGCCTGCTGAGAGCCTTTCCAGAGAAGCCTGGAGGACACAGACTGGAGTCAGGTGAGCACAGAGGATCTGTGGTGTGTGTAACACTTTGAGAGCACAGGGGCATTGAGTCAGTGCAGCACAGAGAGCACACACGCACTTGCACTACAACACTGCTGGGGGCTGTTCTGTCCCACAATAAACATGAATGCCCAGGAACAGCAGTGTTGCTTTGAATCCCTAGGCTGTCTTCTGTCATCATAATGGGGATTTCCAAGTAAACCCGAATTTCTTGTCCGTACTGAGAGTCTTGGGCAGTGGGGGACAAAGTCCAGTTTCATCTCCTCTGGTCTCAGTGAAACGCAGATGAGACCTGATCACAGTGGACATTAGGCCCAAGGAATGTAATTGTTTTATTTCTGAATGCTCAGTAGCATGCTATGTCCTCTTGACTGATTTCCCCTTTCCCAGCATTTGTTACAGCAAGGTCTGGCAGGCAGACAGGGCTGTGGTTGGTGTACAATCATCAATCTTCTGAGATTGATGAGATCTATTTCAAGATTGGGAGGGCACTGGAAGGGTAGTTGGGAGGCAGAACAGAATTAACTAGAAAAATAAATTTGTGTTTTAAAGCATTCTGAGAAAAGTAAGTTAAATTTTTATAATTTGATCTTGTGAGAATACCTTAAGCCCCCAGAGAAATAATTTAAATCCTCACTCCATAAGCTAACTCAGGGGCTGAGATATTTCCTACTGGCTGCCATCTACACCCTCTCTGATGCTGCTGTTTCTTTCTGATATTGCAGGAAAACCATGTCTTCTGTTTTCTTACCCAGAGAACCACCAGTATGTGATTTTGGAAAGAAAAGAGCTGCTGGCTTCTGGACACTGATTCTGATGGGAGAGAAAACGTGTGATATTTATATACAGAAAAGGGCACGTGTCAGATGAATATAATTCCCTTCTGTGCTTCCCCAGGAAAAGCAATCAGTGACCCTCCCCTCCCCATTCATTGAACCACACAGGGTAAGTGTATTGTGGAGGACCGGTGGGATGGGAGATTTTGGAGAATTTGACTTTGCATAATGTCTCAGATGGAAGAACACAAATTCTGCATACCCAAACACATTCGTTTTCTTAAGCACAGAGCTCTTCCATACTCATACCACTGTCAGAGTACTGCTGCACAGGAGAGCAGCAGTAGGGGAAGCAATAGGAGCCTTATCCACTGATTTCAGTGACAAGAAACATGAGTATGGATAGGAGGCTTTTAGTTTTGAAAAACACACATAGAGAGACAGAGCACTGTTATCCCAAATTCTGCCAGTTACCTTTTAAAACTGTCAGATTTTATACAGAATGATGCATCTTACATTACCCAGATACTCACGTGCCTGTGTATCCCCAGAAATTTAAAATCCATTGCATTTAAAATTTTTAAAGCCAAAACGCATTATTTCAGCAATGAAGCAATGCATTAGGAAAAGCTACCTTATACTTACAGGAGTGTTGACAGCTTTGGAGAAGAAGGGAGGGTGATCAACAAAGCAGAATAACACGAGTTCTGCCAGCACCAGGCCAGCATACAGGTAAATTGTAACATGGTGGAAATGGTCTTCCAGGAAGCCCTAAGAAACAGAACACTGGTGAAAATGAAGTAAGAGACTTCATGTTAAATCAGCAGAGAAGGACAGCTTTTAATGTTCTACCTCTGCAAACAAACATCCACCACAAGTATAAAGTGTGATCAATCACTTTTCTCAGCACATATTTGAAGAGAGGAATTTGGTTCTTCTCCTTGCAGTAAATAAGACAAAACCACCCCTGTTGTTTAGAGACTTTGTACCCCTGCACATTGAAGATATGTGATCTCACTTACTCTTTCCAGGGCATGTTGAATTTTGGAACTAAGCATTACAACTGCAGCCACAAATGAGAGCAGCCAGTAAATCAATAAAACCCCTGAAGACTGGATGCCCATCATTCTTTCTGCTTGGGTAAGGAATATGGCAAGGACCTGTGAGGAAGTACAAATTTGTCCAAATAAATACCTGGTAATTGAATGCCACATGTTGTTATCAAATTAATTAATACAATAGAGAAAAATCAGTTAGCTTCTTGCCCAAACACTTCAAGATGTTCAGAGTTGCAGTATTATTCCTAAAAGGCTAAAACTGAAAAGCTTTACATGCAATTTTGCACTCAAGAATGTCTCTCTAGAAAGAGCAAGCAATAAAATTACAAGTGGGCCAACAGGCTGGGAGGATTTAGGCTATGAAGATGCAATGACAGAAGGGGAGAATAGGCACTTATTTATTGAACAGAAATCCCATTTCACTCTAAACCATACTAAATCACATACTGTGGTTACGAGAAACGACATCTTGTCTCGTTGTTGTGAGACCTCTTTCTAAACACTACTGCTACCTCAGCCCTTGCCAGCTGTGCTCTGCCCACAGGGTCGGCCCCAACTGCAAACCCCTGGTGGGTCACACAGCAGAGAGGCACAAAGTGCTTCTTCCCAGGCCTGCTACTCCCTGTCAGCCAGCTTTGTGCTCAGAGATACTGAGAAACATGGGAAACACACGATCTGTCCCAGGAGGGCTGAGCTTGGCCACGTGCAGGCAAACAAAGGAAGAATTACCATTGTGATTCCCATCACAGCAGGGCTAATGAAGAATGCTGGGGTCCGTGGGATTCCTTGGCTTATCTCCCACACCATGAAGAAGACATCAGAAAAACACAGTATTACCAGGATGAATCCAAGGGCCTGGGGCAGAGACAGAAAACACACATTGGAACGGACTGAAATGCTGGGACAGTGTAGCAAACTGAATGATCCAAGCAGCCTGGGCAGTGAGACTGGAGAGATGGAACAGCATATTTGGGACAGAGAGTGTTATGGGAAGTGACAGAGACTGAAATGGATGTACAGGGGAGATCTTATGACAGAGCTTCCTAAAACTTTACTTGATTTATACTTACCTGTCTATACCTGAGTCAGTAAACATCAAAACAAACACAGAGATGGATCATCAGGAGTTAATGATTTAGAGATGTTAAGTTCTGCATCAAAGCTGTGATGATAATGTTAGGATCAAACACGCTCCATTCTGCCATGCTGCACTCTTACCACTTTGGCTTTGAAGATGCAGGACATCCTGATATAGCCCTTGTTTCTGTGTCGAAGATACAAGTAGTAGAAAGGAAAACAGATCCAAAGATAGGCACAAGGGATCCAGGCAGCGACGGAGCTCTCGAAGCACCAGGTAAATCCTGGGGTATTTGCATGCCATGTCTGGTTCCAGTACTGCCACAGGAACAATGCAGAAGCGAAACAGTGACATTAATGTATACAGAATTTCACCAGCTAATGCAGGTTGCTAACGCTACAGCTGAGATCTACTACATTAGTGGAATTTGAGAGAGAGGACTCAGCAATTGGAGGGAATGGAAGTAGTTTGGAGGGAATGGCAGTAGAAAGACAGGAAAAAAAAAAGCTTGGAAAAGTGAAAGATGCCAAAGGAAGGACATCATGTATCACAACTAGACTGAAAAGAAAGGTATTTTCAGTTAATGAACATGCAATGAGAAAAGTAATTTGGGAATGAAACAGATGATCAGCATGTGGGAAGCATCAGAACAGCTAACAGCAATGACCTATTCAAGGAAGATTAGGAGAAAAAAGTATGCTAGTGCATGAGCTGCATCTCAGTTGCATTTCCTTTGCTCTATTTATAAACCTTTTGTGACTTTTGGACTGAACAAATATTGAATCTCATCTGCCAACATAAGACTACTAAAAATACAGCAAGCTGTATGTGAGCAAGTGAGGGTATTTTTTCCTCGGCTTGTGGAAGTGGTTCGAGCCCTTTATGTGGAGGACATGACGCATATCAAAGCTGGGGAAAGGAATCCCATGAGGGAAAGAGGAAGCAGAGAATTGCTTGCAAATTATTACGGGAGTTTATCAACCTTGAGGATGAAAATCCATGTGAGTCGGGAGTGATCAATTCATTAGAGCCCTTTAAAGGGTATTTCTGCACTTTAGCAGATACTTTCCGAAGACAACAAAGGGACTAATACCCCTCTAGCAGTCCAGCCGTAGCTCATCATCACATTTACTGTAGCTGACAACAACGTGGGCTGTTCTGCGTTTGGGTGAACACTGGTCCCGGGGAGGCAAAGTCCGCACATTTCCCGGCTGGCGGCGTGCCGGGAGCCTCCCCGCAGTCCCCGCAGTCCCCGCACCCCGGCCCCGCGCATGGGAACAGCTCCCGCGGCCCGGCCCGGCTCCGCAGGGCTCCGGCGGATCATGTCCTCGTCGGTGA
>WBMZ01017159.1:0-35451 GCA_013400975.1 Atrichornis clamosus | reverse complement strand
CCGAGCTGAGCCGAGCCGAGCCGTACCGAGCCCGGCCGTGCGGTGCCGGGCCGACGCTCGGCGGGCAGCCCCGCCCCGGCTCCCCCCGGGCGGCGGTGGGCGGGGGCCGGGCGGAGCGGGGCGCACGGCGCGGCACATCACAGCACGGCTCGGCACAGCACGGCTCGGCTCGGCTCCTCTCTCCCGCCATGGCATCCAAGTGCCCCAAGTGCGACAAGACCGTGTACTTCGGTGAGCGCATCCCCGGGGCCCGGCCCCGCATCCCCTTCCCCGCGCCGAGACGCATCCCCGGACTTCAACCCGGTCCCCCAGCCCAGGGCCGCCGCTCATCCCTGCCTTCCCCTTCCCTGAGCCCCGGTGCACCCCCGCCTCCTCCCCTCTTGCCCCCGCCGGGATGGATCCCCGGGTCCGCCGACCCCACGGTCCCCCCTCGGCCTCAGCTCCCTGCGGGGCGCACCCGGAGACCTGTCCGGCAGCAGCTCCTTCTACCCCGGGCCCCTCCCCGTGGTGGCCGCGACACCTCTGCTCTGCCCCTCCGCCCCTCCGGACCCCCATCCCCGGGCTGTGCTGGGGGCTGCTGCCGGCTGGCCTGGGGCAGGGGACACACAGGGGTGTGGGTGACCCCGGACACTCTCCTCTGCTTCCAGGGCTGGGGAGGAGCCCTCGTTGGGGTATGTGTCCTCAGCCTGGGGTGCTGAGAGTGGGGTGGCTCATGCCAGCTAGCTGCTGTTTTGGGTTAGGGGAACCCAGGCCACCCGGCATGGCCGGGGTGTTGGGCAGGGGGCTCCCATGGTTCGGAGGATCTCTTGGGGCGGGGAAGTTGGCAGTGGCAGGTGCAAACAAAACCTTCTCCCAGCCGGTTTCTTCAATTCCCTGCAAACCTGGCCCCAGGTGTGCCATTCACCCCTCCCTGTCTCGCCTCGCAGCCAGCCCTCAGCGGGCTGTTCCCATCTGGGCGAGCTAATGAAGGGTTTGGGGTTTCTACGGGACCTGTTCAAAGGCAGCTCCTGGGCTCGGAGGTCCATCTCGGCACGCCTGGGCTGGGTTAGGGCAGCAGCGAGTCCCTGCAGGTCTGCGAGGGCCCTGCTTGGGGTTGTGGCTGGTCAGGATCTCTGGGAACCGGGGCTGGCGTGTCTCCTGTCAGGCAGCCCGGGCTGAGCGCCGCCGCCCGGCTTGCAGAGAGCCGGGGGTGGGTGGAGGTGGGAGCAGGGGCTGACCCTTGGCCTTGGTGCCCCCCGATGCTCCCTAAGGAGCTGCCCCAGCTCGCTTCCCTCTGCGGGGCAGTGCCCAGCCGGGAGCCTCCCCGGGAGTGACCTGACCCCCCGGGTGAGCACCCTTGGGACTGCACTGCAGGCTCAGCGTGGCTCTGGGGATGGATCCAGCACTCCAGCCCGAGCTGCCTTCAGGGACCTGCTGACCACGGGGCCCAGCTGGCCTGGCACTGCTTCCCTGCACCCCTACCTGCCTATCTCCCCCCAGTGCTCCGTGGTCCAGCCCCTGTTGCCTCAGTGCTTTTGTTTGGTGGAGAAATACCAAAGGGTCCTGATGATTTGATCTGAGCTTTGGAGGCATTGGTGCTTTCATTCTTTTCCGGCCATCTCCAAGTAAACATAGGGAAATAGGAATTTGCTGTCTTCCTCCTTTAAATAAACCTATTTGTGTGTGGGTGGGAAGGGCTTGGCCCCTTGGATGTCTTTCTTTGTGTGAATCTTTTCCTTTTTAAGCAGAAAATAGTGCCTGCCCAGCCAGCTGGGCACTGACCCGGGGTCAGAGTTGCTCTTCTCGCTCCAGGGATGAGCCTGCCCTGCGTGGGGGGGTCGGAGCTGGGCTCCGGGACCTCTGCCTTGCTGAAGGAGGCCAGGCTGTGCCAGGAGGAGAAGCACTAGCCCCCAGCAGTGCCTGAGCTCTTTTTCTCTCCCCATGTGCTGGGGACTTGCGGGTCTCCTGGGGATGTGCTCTGTGGGGGGGAACAGGGCTGAACCCCGTGCCCCAGCTGCCTGCCAGCTCTCCCCAGGAGGGTTCCTGTAGCTGTGGTGGTCCCTGTGCAGGTCTCTGCTGCTCCATGGCTCCCCTTTCCTGTCCCATGTGAGGACACCTTGCCCTACAGGCACGAGGCAGGTGCCTGACAGCGGGGGAGTGCCAGCCCCCATCCCACACCTTCCTGCAGGGACTGCCGCCCCTGCTGCCTCTAAGAGAGACTTGGGGGGATGAGTTGAAATGGGAACAAGCCAAAAACTTCCTGTGCTTGGAGCTGAGATAGGCTGGAGCATGTCCCTGTTGATGCCTTGAGCTTTTCTTTGAGGAACCGCCCAGGCTCTGGCAGAATAAACCTGGGTCCGTTTTTTCAATGCATAAAAGCGACATGCAAACTCCGAGCCGTCTTTCCGGGATGCAGATCCCGGGCTTTCCTCCCCGTGGACCGCGTGGTTTGGTGGGAAGGCGATGGGAGCGCTGCGTCCGGGGTTTGGTATCGCTCCTGAATTCCTCGGCTGGCCCGAAGCTTAGCGGGGAGGTGATTCATAAAGCCCCGCTTGTTCGGGAGCCTCCTTGCCTGTGCTGAATGAACGCTGGCAGCTCGACCTGCTCGAATGCCTGGGATTGCAGCCGTGGGTCATGTGTGAGAAATGCCGCCGGGTCCTGTTCCCGGCCCCGCGCAGTGCCCAGCGCCAGCAGTCCCGGGTACCGATGGAAAACTCATTTCCAGCATGCCTGTTGCTTCATGCTCCCTGGAAAAATCCAGTGGGCTCCTCCCTGCGCAGTCAGGAGGATGTGGGCGTTTCCTGAGCTACAGAATGAGCTTTTTTCCTTTAAAAAGCACAGGGAAATATAAAAATAGTTTTTTGTCTTTTTTTCTATTTTTTTTTTTAAAGGAGGCTGAGGTCTGTGACATTGTTTCCAGGAACGGCTGGGGCTAACTTTCCTGCTTTGGAAGGTTGGCGGGAAGAAGTGAATGTTTAACTGGAGGAGCAGCACTGCAGGCGGCTGCGGGCCAGCTCCCTTCCCGCCCTGGCAGGTGGCAGCGGGCTGGGATTGGGGTTGGGTTTAGGTTATCACTTCTGGCAGGAAGCTCCAGAGGGGCCAGAGTCTCCGGCAGCCAAACAGCCACACATTTCCCCAGCTCCTTTTTACATGGCTAAACCTTAAATGAGTTTTGCAGGGTCACCAGGAGCCCTGGCCAAATCTTTCCGCCTCCCGTCCTTTCTTCCCAGACCTGTGGGGGATTGCAGCAGCAGGGGGTTTCCTGTTTTCCCATCCCAAGCACGAGGCAGGCGCAAGCCCCAGGTATGCAGCAAGCGCATGTGCAGCGGGGTCCGGCAGCAGTCGGCTTTTTGGGTAGGGATGGTGGGAGACTGCTGCTCTGTTTGTTTGGAAAGGGGCATCCTAAAAGCAGATGGGAGTCACTCAGTAGCCCACCGGCCTTAAAGCTGCTCTCCAGGGTTGGTTTGCTGGTGGAGTGCCAGAGTGGGACGGAGGACATGGACACATCCAGCTGGGAAGCAAGGGGGGTCCAAGCCCAGCGTGCTGCAAGGGGCCCTCAGCAGATACCTGACCCTGCGGTCACGCTGGAGTGCAGCAGGACACGGGGTGCAGCCAGGTGTGGGGTGCCCTCCCTGCGGAGCACAGCACCCGCGGGTCAGCCCAGCGAAATTTAAGCTGCAGAAGCTGCTCTCCAATTAATAAGTAACTGCTGTCCTTGGCTCCAGGCAGGGAGACGGTGGGGCAGGAGAGGCAGGAGGGCTTGATTTCCATTACAGCCATCCCTAACAAAGGAAGCTCTTCAAGTGCAGCCGGTGTAGCGTCGGCATGTCCGTGTCGGCACAGCCCTGGCTCGCCTGCATGGAGCTGGCTGGGCTCCTTGGGAACTGCCTGCTCCCAGGTGTCAGGACAGCTGCTCTCAGAGTGTGTGTGGACCTTGCAGAATGGTAACTAAGGATGCTCCACTTCCCTGCTCCCTGCGCAGAGCCCTGCCGGGGGGAGGGATGCCTCTGTGGGAAGCTGAAGAACAGGCTGATTAGCATTAGTTTTTCCCTCAGGAAAATAGCACGGGCTATAGAAAATGATCTGTGGGAGTGTGGAACAGGGTGGTGTGAGGTCTGGGTCCCCTTGCTCTTGTGTGCTGTGCTTTTCTGGGGCTGCTGGGGCTCCTCACAGTGTGGTGCCAGCACTGCCAGCTGTGGGGAGCGGTGCTGATCCTGAGGTCATGGGGACTGGAGGCAGCTCTCTGCAAAACTCTTGGGTGAGACTCCGTTTGGTGTCTGGATTATGGAGTCCTGCACCCATGTCTCAACTTCTAGGCAGGCAGAGATCCTCATGTTCCTGTCCTCCCTCCCTGTGCCTGGCAGGAGCACAGGGATAGGGAGAGGTGCGGTGATGGCACTGGAAGGAAAGGCAAGGAAAGGCAGAGCAGGAACGCCCAAGCAAGAAGTAATGGAAAATCTGTCACTGCAATGTCGCAATCAAATGCGGAGCCTGGAGCATGAGCCGTGGTGCCACTTCTGGTTGTGGTGGGATGGTGGTGCCCATTGCTCCTGCCAAAGGCCCTGAAGCAACCAGGGAGATGATGATGCGGGATACATCCTGGCATGAGGATGGGGAGAGCTCTCCCACCACCCTGCTGCGCAGTTACCAGTGAGGAGCACCAGTGCTGTGGCCCCAAGGGAGGTCCTGAGCATCCTCTCCTCCTGCTGCCGTCTCTGTTCACACTGTGTTGCCCACAGCCCTGGGCCAAACCTTGCTTGGAGCTGTGGGGTCCAGCAGGGTGGGGAGGTGAGAAGCCGTGGGGCAGGAGGGGCACATTGACAGCCTTGGCTGCTCCAGCATGTCCCAGAATCCTGCTGTTGCTGAAGCAGGCCAGGAAACTGTCTTATTCTCCCGACACTGCCTGCCAGAGATGACATCTCAGTGTGCAGGAGGAACACTGTGCTCTGAACCAGCAACTACCCAGGGAGTGGTTTGTTTGTGTGCCTGCCTGTGCCCATCTCTCACTAGCTACTCTGCCCCTGGCTGTGGGAGGCCTGCAGGCTGGCCTCTGATTTTCTGGTGATGTCCCTTGGCAGTGTGGGCTGCATCCCCTGCATCCCTTGGGGTCCTGCCTGCCGTGCTTCACATGTGGGGCTGCTATGCAGCTGAAAAGCGGCTGATTTCTTGGGCTCAGCCCTGGCTGAACCTCATGCCTGGCTAGAAACACTGCTGATCCTCTCCGAGCCCAGACACGATGGAGCTGCCGGACCTGGAATGTATCCTCTGTGCTGATGCTGCGTGATGAAACCCTGTGGAAAATGGAGAGGGACTTTGTGTAGGCTGCCCTGTGCCTGTGAACTAGAGTGGGAGATTGGAGGCTCATGGCCAGGGAAGTGCCTGCAGTAAGTGAGGCTCTGTCAGAGGAGAGGCAGGGAGCAGCAGGGAGGACAGGAGTTGTGCTGTGCATTAGGGCTTTGTCTGGAAATTAAACAACCTTTCCTTGCACCCGAGTGGCTCACTTACACAGGGGCTCAGATCCCGGGGAAGACCTTGTCTCTCCCCGTGGCTGCAAATGGGAGCCCCCGCCTGGGATATTCCCTGTTCCCCCCGGCTGCACTCTGTGTCAAGGCCGTACTGAGCTGGCTTTGTTGCACACTTGGAGAGAGCCCAGCAAGTGAGTGGCTGGGGCTGGAGGGTTGCCTTGCCTTGCCTTGCTGCAGGGAAGCTAAATATATACATCTTGGCCACAAAATCACGGTGCGGTGTAACCGTCAGCACTGTGGGATGGGGGAGAGGAGCTACCTGGCCATGCCTGAGGAGGGCAGGGGTGGGGATGGGGTGAGGGACATGGGAAGCAGCACAGGTTGGGATATGAGCCGGCATGACAGGAAATTCTCAAGCTGTCCTTCCACCTTTTCCATCTCTCGGCCACCTTGTGAGGAACTGGGGTGGGGATGAGGCTGCTGGCTCATGCCTCTTGGCTTTGTTTCCAGCCATTTACCAGGCTCCCTTCCCTGCACTTTTCTCTCTTCATTCCTTTGTGTCTGCAACTGCTTTGAAGTGCATCTATGGTCAGTCTGACAGCATCCCTGTTCTCCAGGGGTGCCGATGCCTGTTGCTGGATCCCTGTGGTGATTTGGCATCCTTATGGCCAGAGTGGGCTTTGTCAGCCCTTCCCCGTGCCCTCCCAGGGCTGTAGCAGGATGGATAGGGCACAGCCCAGCCCTTTGCAGAGACGCAGCTGCAGCTACGGTTTCTTCTGCTGAATAAGCCTCCGCCTGGGAGCAGCACTGACGTCAGGCTGTGGAAATACCTGTGCGAGGGCCTGGAGCTGGCTCGGCGCGGCCGGCGGCGCTGAAACTGGGAGGAGGGATGCTCCCTTCCCATCCCGAGAAGATGCGCCCACCTCTGGCCTGAGCCAGCTGCTTTGTCTGGGCACGGCGGGTAATTACGGGCTGAGCCGCGTTGTGTCTGGGGTGGGGCTGCTGTGGAGCAATGGGAGCGGTCTGCCTTGACAGCCCCCTCGGCTGCTGGTCTGCTCCTGGCCTCTGGTTTTTGCCAGCGCTGGTGTCCCTCGGCAGTGTGCAGGGCTGCACCCTCTGCAAATGCACCTCACAGCTACGTCCTGCAGCCAGACACGTACTGGCTGTGCCTCCACCTATCCTTGGGGGTGTTCCTCCCCCTGGGGAGAAGTTTATTATCGATGGCACCCCGTGCCCACCCACGGCAGTGTGGGTAACGCAGGGCTGGCAAACCCCGAGTCACACACATGTGGCAGAGGCTGAATTCCTGCAGCCAAGTACCCTTAACTCTGCCCTTCCCCGGGGTGTGCTGCACGGCTGGTTTAAACGCAGCTGGCTTGAGGGCAGCACGTTGTCAGGGGCTGAGTGTGTAAGCGCGGGATTCAGCAACCAGAGCAGGCTGTGTGCGCACTCGGTGTGATGCGGAGGGGATGCGGGCACGGCACACACTGGCAGAGGCTGGATGCAGTGGGACGTCTGCCCTGGAGCCCCGAGCCATCCCATGCTCCGTGGTCGCAGCCCGGGCACTGCTTTGCCCCAGGCTGCTCTTGCAGTGCCGGTGGTGGGGTGGCCCCTGGAGTTGCTGGGGTGCAGAGCAGGGCTCCCCCCAGCAGCTCCCCCGCAGCAGGAGGATGTGGCCAGAGACTTTTCCTCTGGAGCTGATGCAATAGCAGAGCAGATGTGGCTGGGCGACAGGAAATCTGGGCGCTGGTTCTTTCCCTCCGCAGTGATTTATGGGATGGCGTGGCCACAGGCTGCTGCCCTGGAAATGGGCTGGGGTGGCTCCAAGCTGCTTCCTCTGCTCAGTGCAAACAATGCCTCCTGGAAAACTATCCCTCTGTGCCGGTCCCGGATGCATCCCCCGGGAATCCTCGTTTGCAGCCAGAGGATGCCTGAGCGACCTCTGTGTGGCATTTCCATCTGGAGGCAGGGGGCAGCCCCCGTGGTGCCCGGGCTGTCCCTGTGCCCCGGGAGCAGGATGGTGCACTGGGCCACCCCCTCCCTCCTGCCCCGTGCCCTGCCAGGGACTGTGGGTGCCAGTGAGATTCCTCTTAGTCCGCACGGCCCAGGGATGCATTGGCAGGGGAGTGCATCTGTCAGGGAGGAGCAAGGATTTCCAGCTGCTGAAATACTATGGAGGGGGGACATTGGGGAAGCATCTCGTATCGCGGGAGCAGGAAGGAGCTGGTGTGGGCTGTGGCCAGCTATAATTGCAATGGCCTCTGGAAAACATCCGCCGGGAGCTTCTTCCTTGCTTTGTACCCGTGGCCATGACGGCGCTGGGTCGGGGTGGTGGGGGGAGCTGGGGGTGACGCAGCCGGAGCACAGCCTGGCCTGGCTGTGCATTCACTGTGACAAAGCCGAGTGGTTCTTTGGCCCCGAGCCCCTGGCTCAGCTTTCAGCCCATCACGCTCCGTTTCCCTCCCTGATCACCCCGGGGAGGCACCCGTTCCTGCCGGGAGGGCTGGGAGGATGCAGGACTCCCTGCAATGGCCCCAGGGCAGTGGGGTGTTTGGACCTGGGTATTCCCTTTGCTTTTGGGGAATACCTGGGGGCTGAGGCGCCTGGGGGCTGTGTACCCTGGGGCTGATTCTCTGCTCCCAGACACAGATGAGGGCTGCAGAGGCCCCTTCTTTGTGTGCTGCCTGCTGTGAGGGGCTGGGGTGACAGGAGCCCTCCTGAGCCCCTGGGCTTGGAGCCAGCAGGGACTTGCCCTGGCAACTTTGGGCAGGCAGGCACAGACCCCTGGCTGTGGTGGGGCATCCCTTCATCCTGTTGTTAGCTCCCACCTGGGTGTGGTTCAACAGCCTGTACCCCTGTGTGGCATCACCAGCAGTTGGGTTTGGAGCTTCTAGCTGATGCCAGTCCCCCAAGTCCATCTTCCATGAGCTGGCTTGGGGATACTCAGGAGTCTCCTCTGCACCCTGGTGCAATGACTCTGGCTCTGCCCCCCTCGCGCTGCCCTCCCTGGCCACCCTGCTTTGCAGTGGGATTGAATTTTTGGGTGGTGATGGCATTGTTTCGCTTATCTCGGCCCTGTGGCATGCCCCGGATGCAGCTGTTTGCCTTGGGAGGAGGGTGGCTCTGGAAGCCAGAACCGGCCCTTGGGGACCTCTTGAACCCCATCTTGACTGGACGCAAACAGGTGACATTTGCTGAGGTCCTCAGGGGGGAAACCCGACATCGCGGAGGAGGTCTTCTCATAGAGTTGGGGCCAGCTCTGGTTGCGCTTTTATTTGCTTGTTAAATATTTTATTTGGCTCTCCTGATTTAGTTTTACGGTGGCTTTAACGGGCTCACGCTGTTCTCCAGCTGTCTCTGCACACGTGCAGGGGAAAGGGAGGGCCGGCAGGAATCCGTGGGGGCACAAGGCAGCCCTCGGCCCCCCAGGAGCTGGGCGGGAGAAGGGATGATGGTGCAAGGCTGGGGATGCAAGAGGAGCACTGGCAGCCCGTGCTGCCGCCCAGGGTGCTTCTGGAGACCTACACCTCGGGCCAGATGGAGGGATTGTATTCATGTAACCAGTCTCCAAGCATTTGCATTCCCTGAATTTGCCCACTGATGCTTTGAAACTGTTTCCAGCGCCAGCAGCGAGCTGCTCCACAGGTTCGTGGCCGTGCATGGATGGTGCCTGTGCACCCATCTGCACCTCGTGCTGGGGGCGGGAGGGGAGCACCCGCATGCCCAAGGGACAGGTGTTTTCCAGGGCCAAATGTCCATCCTGGGTGACAGTGGACGCTGTCTGTCATCCTGTCCTCCTGGGAGCAGCACTGGGAGCATCTCTGGCTGAGGTCTGGAGCTGAGGCTCCCTGGGGAGCTGCAGAAGCTGGGTGTGTGTGTGGGGGAGGCATGACTGAACGGGCGGGGTGGGCATGGAAACGCCAAATATTTGAATGGGAGTGAAGTCATTCCGGGTAACGTGGCGGATTAAAAATAGACACGGGGAGTAGGAAAGAAAATGCTACCGTTGCTGGACTGGCATGTGGGAAAGGGCGTCTGTGGGATGGCAGCTGCGTGGGTGTTCTGCTTTCAGCTGGGATAGGGTTAATTTTCAGCTTAATAGTTGGTACAGTGCTAAGAATTGGTCAGAGACTGGGGGGCCTGTGCCCATGTCCCACAGGGCTGCAGGGACCCTGCGGGCTGCAGCAGAGCAGTCGCTGGTCCCAGCACGTCCCCTGATGTGCTCAGTGTGAGCAGCCCCCCTTGAGCGAGTGCAGCCCCTCTCGGGTGCAGCCCCCCGTGGGTCCCACAGCCCGGCTTCCTCAGGGGCTTTAGCAGGTGCTGGGCAGTGTCTCACCCCTCTCTCGTGTCCCCTGCAGCCGAGAAGGTGTCCTCCCTGGGCAAGGACTGGCACAAGTTCTGCCTGAAGTGTGAGCGCTGCAACAAGACCCTGACCCCGGGCGGTCACGCCGAGGTAAGAGCTGCGGGGCTGGGCAGGATGGGAGCTATGCTGGCAAGCAGAGGGGCCTGGCGGGGGACAGGAATCCCAAGAACAGGGCTGGGGCAGATATCTGGTGCCATGTGGATGGGCTGTCCTTGCAGTATGCAAGCCCAAGAGAGCACACTGTGGCTTCAAACGCTGCTGCTGGAACTCAATGTGCTCTTGTGCACAGCCCTGGGCAAGCCACAGAGTGGTGCTGGCACCACGTCCGATGTCCCTGCAGTGCCACCGCGGTGTGGGATCCCAGGCAGCTGTGGTGGAGTTTGGCATGCCCTGGTAAGCACCTGAAGCTCCATGCACTGGGCAGACTTGTTTGGGCATTGCACAGGTTTTGGAGGCGTGTGGGTGCTGAGAGCCCGCACTGACCTGTGGTTAAAAACACCGAGAATGCGGGCAATGCTGGGTTGCCGTGGTGATGAGAGCTCGGCACTGGTGCTGTGTGCCCTGGGGCTTGTACTGGAGTGTGATGCCACTGCCACTGCCCAGCACTTGGGAGCGTGAGGTTGCCATGCCGGCAGTGGCAGGTGCTCAGACTTGGGGACAACTGTGTTTTTCCTGTGCAATGTCCCAGCGTGACACCCGCTGCCCTGGGTTTGTGCAGCACCTGTCATTCCACGGTGTCAGCAGCTCCTTAACTTGGCTTTAGCAGGCAGCACAGCTGGGGAGCAGCAGGGACAGCTGTGCTGGTTGCCACCAGCCAGTGGGGGAAGTGGGGCCTGTCCTGCCGGGCAGCACAGGGCTGCGTGGCTGGATCTGTGCTTCAGGCCGGGTTAAGCCCAGCAGATTTGCTGCTTCTCCATATAAGGTTGGGTTCTGCTCCCATGGGGGATGGCAGCCAAGCCCCACTGACTGCCGACAGCAGATTTGGCCCTTCCCTGCTTTTTCTCCCTCCTTTTGAGGCGGTTAGGTTGGAAAGGTGTTGCGGGGAGACCAGTTCAATGTTTACCCTCCCCTCTGGCATGGTAATGCTGCGAGCACACTCATATTTATACCTTGCAATATTTTTCAGCTGCCTTTGGCCAGCCCACAGCCTTCTCACTCCCCCAGCCTTACCTCTGGCTGTCCCAGCCCTTGCCTTTGGTACGGCACCTCTGCTCAGCTGCCACCCTGCCCTCTGTGGGCAGAGTCCTTGCCTTGCAGAGGAGGGGATGGAGCAGGGCTGAGATGCTGAGTGGAGCTGAGCAGGCCATGGGGTGGGATCCTGCCTGAGAACGGGCTCCCAGTGGGTTTTCTACCCAGGGCAGCGTGTGTGGCAGCCTGCTGGCCCCCTGCTCCAGCCACAAACACTCTTTCTTTTCTCCTGGACTCGGTTCCAGCTGGCCCATGAGAAACGGCTGTGTGGAGTTCCGGGGCTTATCGCCTGCTTCATGCCTTCCTGTGATAATTGCCCCAGACGATAGTGGGGTCGATAGCAGCTGGGCTGGGGCCAGCGCCCACGCGGGGCCTCTGATGTCGGGCCAAGGCGAGGGGGAGGCACAGCTCGGTGCTCCCACGGTGCTCTGAGCGCCCGAGAACGGCCTGGCTGCGCACAGGATGCCCAGAGGGTGAGGTGATGCCTTGCCGGGTGTGGTGCCTCACCATGGGGGCCGGGGTGTGGAGGTGCCTCTCGGCTGAGCTGCCTGGGGTGCTGGTGCTCCAGCCCCAGGACACGGCCTGGTCACAACAACCTGAGTGGTTGATGCGGGGAAAACCTGTGAGTGCTCAGGCTGGGTTAGGCTGTAGCTGCAGACCCACAACTGGGTGCGATTTAGGGTGTGGGCACGGCCATGGTGGTCTCTGAACACCAGTGGGGATGAAAATGCTGCTGAGGGAACTGTGGTCACTGCTCAGCATCGTAACACTCGCCTCTCTCCCCAGCACGATGGGAAGCCCTTCTGCCACAAGCCCTGTTACGCCACGCTGTTTGGCCCCAAAGGTACGTCTGTGCCCCTCCATGCCTGTGCAGCTGTGCTTGGGGCTTCAGGAGGGGCCAGGTCCCCTCATCCCCACTGGTGGTCCCAACAACACCCCAGAAGCCAGGCTAGCGTGGGCTGAGCATCAAGCCAGCAAATCGCAGTCCCAGCCCTGCTGTCCCCTTGTGCAGTGGGAGAGGAGAGCTGCTGGACAGCAGGAAGGAAGGAGGGAGGGAATGATCCATCCAGCTGCTTTTTTTTTTTTTTTAAATATTTAAAAAAACAAATTCCCATTCAGACAGAAGGTGGAGTCACTCTCCTATCCCAGATGCGGCTGGAGAAAGCCTGGGTCAGGAGAAAGCAAGCTGAAGTTGAGGAGCAGTGGTGGCCCTTGGCTCAGCGGGGCTGGGGGAGGTGGGACAGGGGGCTGGGGGGAAGATGGAGACCCTGAGTGCTCCCAGGCCAGTGCAGCCTGTCTGTGCCCCTCTGCAGGGGTGAACATCGGCGGAGCCGGGTCGTACATCTATGACAAGCCACAGATCGAGGGGCAGACTGCTCCGGGACCCATCGAGCACCCGGTGAAGGTGGAGGAGAGGAAGGTGAATGCTGCACCTCGCAAGGGACCCAGCAAAGGTGAGGGGCAGGGCAGGACAGGCAGCCTGGCCCTTCGCTGTGCTGGGCAGTCGGTCCAGAGCCACCAGATTCGGTGATGGTGTGGGGTGCAGGGTTTGTGGGGTGTCCTCCACACCTGTGTGTCCTGGCTGAGATGTCCCCCCACTTCCCATGCCCACGTCCTCTTTTCTTCCAGCCTCAAGTGTCACCACCTTCACTGGGGAGCCCAACATGTGCCCACGCTGTGGCAAGAGAGTCTACTTTGGTAAGGCGGTGAGCGGGCAGAGGGTACTTGCCTGGGGGTGGCACAGCCTCGGGGTGACATGGCCCCCTGGGGCTGGGGCTCAGTGCAGGAACCCTGGGGCACGCAGAGCAGCTGGGAGTGGGGTTTGGATCAGAGAGGGGGTTGTGGGTGCAGAGGGATGTGCCTGAGAACCCTTCCGGGAGGTGTCCTCTTGGATATACTCCTGGGTGGAGGGCTTTGTCTGCATTGTATCCCCTGCTGTCACCTCCCACGTGGTAATAGCTGTCACCTGCAGAGGGATGGGAGAGATGTGGGAGGCTGGAGTGCACAGGACTCTCCCAGGATTTTGTGTGCGGGGGTCCCCATGAGGAGTGCTCCCCCTCAGGGTGTTGCAGGGGCCTGGTGTGACCCTGGCTCCTTGTCCCACTCCAGCCGAGAAGGTGACTTCGCTGGGGAAGGACTGGCACCGTCCCTGCCTACGCTGTGAGCGCTGCAGCAAGACGCTGACCCCGGGGGGCCACGCCGAGGTAAGGGTGTCCCAGCCCCAACAGCCCTGGCCAGCACACCTGGGGACGCCACTGGGGCATGGCTGAGATGTGCCAAGCCATCCTGAAGGGCAGCCCCTGCCTTTGCAGGAGGGCAGGGCTGGTACGAGCAGCTCCTCAGCCTGGGGAAGTGCTGGGGGTGCTGGGATGTCTGCAGGGGACAAGCAGAGCAAGAGAGGTGTCCAGCCAGGTGGACATCTCCTGGGAACTGGATTTTCCCTGGCCCCCACCCCAGGTGACAAGCTTGTCTCTCTGCCCCACACAGCACGATGGACAGCCGTACTGCCACAAGCCCTGCTACGGGATCCTCTTCGGGCCAAAGGGTGAGTGCCCGGGGGCACGGGGCGTGGGGAGCCAGGCCAGGGGCACCGTGCCCTGCATGGGCTGCCTCTCTCGATGCCCATGCCACCACCCAGAGGGGCCATCTCCCTGGAGCATGCCACCTTCCTGCCCGGGTCCTCACCTTCCTGTATCTTGCCCCATGCAGGTGTCAACACCGGAGCTGTGGGAAGCTACATCTACGACAAAGACCCTGAGGCGAAGAACCAGCCCTAGACGG
This sequence comes from Atrichornis clamosus, assembly GCA_013400975.1. Classification (NCBI taxonomy): domain Eukaryota; kingdom Metazoa; phylum Chordata; class Aves; order Passeriformes; family Menuridae; genus Atrichornis; species Atrichornis clamosus. Next base: position 21,675 of record WBMZ01017159.1, on the reverse strand, counting down.
CGTCCCCGGCCCACCTGCCCGCACGCTCTGTGCCCCTGTACTAACCTCCTGCTCCCAGCCGGAGCAGACCCTCGCCAGGCTGGCCATGGAGCTGTGCCCTCTCTGCTGTCTCTACTCCGGGCAGGACAGCCCTGCCCCTGGGTTATATATCATAGTCTCTAATATAAGCTTCAGTGTTTAAAGGCAAAGGTAGAAGGTATCTCTGGTGGTTCCCAATGCGCTCTGCCCTCCCCAGCCCTTCCACCAGCCCCCCAAGCGTGGGAGGCAGCAGGGCAGGTTGGGGGATGTCACTGTGTGCAGGGGATGGCAGGTAGCACCCAAGGGCCTGAGGATGGGGGGACAATGGTGGCAGGAGTCCCACCGTGGAAGCTCCATGCTGTCCCTCAGCGCTTGGGGATGGGGGCTGGGGCTCAGGGTGCCCAGCCCTCTTCCTTACTAGCTGCTGGGGGTGTGTGACACCTGGCAGCACTGCCCTTCTCCTGGTCCTTCCTGGGCTCCATGCCTTGGCTCCCTCTCCCTGGGGCCCACAGCTGGCCCTGTCCACTTGTTAGGTCTGGCACCTCACTACATCCCCATCCTTGAATCCCTGTAGGTGCACCCAGGCAGGTGCCCCAACCTGCTCTGCGGGCTGGTTTAGGTTGGTGCCCTCCCCAGCCTGACCCCCCTGGAGGCAGAACTTGTGCTGGGGGGCACCTGGCAGCTGCAGCCCTGGTGGAGGGGTTTCTCCCCACCTTTGGAGGACAGAGCGCATTGGGCTGGCGGCTTGGCAGCAGGACACCCACCTGCTTCCCAGAGCCGGAGGTTTCTCCTTGTTGTTGTTTATTTATAAGCAGTTGTAAATGTGCCCCTTGCTTTGGAGAATGACGTGTCCCCCCCTCACCCGTCCCCCCTGTGCACGCCCAGCCCTGCTGCTGCCCAGGAGAACAGGGAGGGGGCTGGTGCAGGAGACCCGGTGGGGCAGTGAGCCCTGGGTGCCAGCACCCCGCTCTCTCCAGGCTCCCTGTGCTGCCGTGGGCTGACTTTTGTTATTTGCTGACAATAAAGGTTTTGAGAGATGTGTTGTGCAGCTCAGCTCCGGGTGGAGGCGGGGGAAGCTGTGCACACCACAGAGCATCCCTCTGGTCCCAGAATGGGGTGGGATCCTGTGGCTGTGGTCCTATCCCAGCTCGCTCTTCTTGGGGCCAGACTGAGCAGCGTTAGCCCCAGCTGAGCCTGAGCTGCCCAGGCCAGAGCTCCTCTTGGTGCAGCACAAGCCATGGCTGCTCCTCAGGCTGTAAGCACGATGGGCTTGTAGGAAGCTGTGCTGGCCCTGCACCTGGGATGGGGTGGGGTGGGATGGGGTTCTTCCCAGCTTTGGAGAGTGTAAATCTAATGGAGAGAAGTTATGGAGCACATGACACTGTTCCCCACAGCCTGGGCTTGCTGAGCAGGCTCAGTGCCTGAGCCAGGCTGCCAGTGGAAAAGCTCAGCTTGGCAGCAGTGGGACAGGAATGCAGCGAGGGGGCATTGGCCACCCTCCTCCCCAGCCCCTGGGAGCTGCCATGTCTCCAGCCAGATACCAGCCCCACTGCCAGGCCTGGTTTTAGACATCCAGCTATTCCCCCTAGGATCTGAGCGTCTGGAGAGCAAGGCACGGAGCCTGGGGCTGCCAAGGCAAACACTGGCTCTGGGAACCGCTGCTCTGGCTGGTCCCTTCTGTCACGTTCCTGCAAGAACCCCATTGGGTTGCCTCGTGGCTGTGCCCCCCCTGGTGACCTGAGCATCCCACTGGCCCTGTCTGCTGGGGAAAACAGGGACCTGGTGGCCCCTGCTATGTGTTGCATCCTTGGAGCAGCCCCAGCCCTGCCGGTGCTCCATTGCCATGCAGGAGAAGGGGGTTGGTTGCCAGCCCCAGCCCCAGGCCTTGTTCCTCGTCTGGGCACAGCTGGGAAATGCAGCGGGCACAAATGCAGAACTGGGACAGCAGGGAGCCTGCGGCCGCAGCGGCATTCCCGGCCTCAGGCAGCCGGCAGAGCAGGGGGCGCAAGAGCAGCTGGTTTTCCCCTCCTGGCAGCAATCCCAGCGGCATGAAGCCTTTTCCCAGGCACAGAGGGCTCGGCAGCGCAGTTCCTGGGTCGGGGAATGGGCCGTGTGTGTTCCTGTTTTGGTGGGGTTTCTATAGAGACTTGACCCCTGGGATGCTTTAGGGACAAGGCTGTGCTGTAAATCAGAGCAGTGTCGCTCTGCCGGCTCCTCCCCGACCCGCGGCAGAGAGCTGGGCCCTCACAGCCAAAATTTGCCACATTTGCCCCATGTAGGAGCCCTGGCACTGAGGTGGGGGGGATTCCCATGGCTCATCCGGGACCCAGTACAGCTGCCAGCAGAGCCCTTGGCATGAATCCATCCCTCCTTGCAACTCTTATTTCCCATCAATTAACGAGCTTAATATGTCAGCTTCTTTGCTAGCCTGTGGCAATCCCTTACAGGAGGGAGCTTCCCTGATGGACTGCACAGGATGATTTTCCTCCCCAGCACCTACCTGGCCCCATGCTGTGCACCCAGCCAGGCCTAACAATCCCAACAGGATCTGCACCGTGGGCACTGCCCTTGGCCCCTCCATGGAGCCTCCGGTGGGATGCTCGCTGCAGCAGGGAGCCCAGCACACCTGGGACCTCACCTGAGACTCAAAGCTTGGCCAGGGTGGGAGGGGAAGGAGCTGATGCAGGGCTGCTGGGACCAGTTAAGCCAGTGGTGTTGAGCCAGGGAAGGGGTGGCAGGGATGGAAGGGGATGCCCTGATGTTCCTGGGTTGGTTCTGAGTATGAAGGGATATGGGGCAGGGCAGGTACAACATCCCAGCTGCTGCCTGTTCCCAAGCAGTAACGATTAAACACAGAATTTTATTTTGATTTGGGGCTGGCGTTCCCCTCAACTCCTTTCTCTTTCTTTTTTTTTTCCCTCCTTACATTTTCTTTTCCCCTTGAGAGTTTTACTGGAGGAATGCAGTGGAATTAAAAATAGACAAGATTCAGCTATGCCGCACAAGGGAGTGCCGGGAAGTCTGCAACTATCACAGTGTCCTGCTACCCCAAAAGGCTCCAGGTGGGTAATGTTCCTCCACCCTGAGATAGGTGCAGGGGCTGGGCACCCTTGTGAAAGAAAGTGTCCCCCGGGTACAGCAGGTACCCAGAGGGTGAGTGTTAAGAGCAGGAACCTGAAGGCTGTAGCAGGGCTTTGGTATCCTACATGGGATTATCCGTGTGTATGCTGAGGGGCTGGGGCTGTCCCCATGCTGATGCGTCAGTGTGGGGACTGGGGCACAGGCACAGTAGAGTGGCACTTTGCTTGAGCCGAGAAGGCAACTTTGGCCTCTAATCCTTGGTGCATTTTTGCATTTATTTTTGGGAGGCCTATGTGTGCTGAAAGTACTCCTTTTCTTGAGGCTTGGAAAACATCCTTCCCCTCAGGGATGTCAAAATACTTTATTTTTTTTCAGCTTGGACTTGCTAGTGGGATAAAAAAGTCAGAGGGCTCTGGTGATTACAGACAGGCTCTCCAGGGTACAGAGGAAAATAGAGAACAAAGTGGATGCAGCTTTGCTTGGAAATCCCCCAAGCCCTGTGAATTTGTCCTGGCCCATTTCACTTGCTGGCTCCCAGGAAACCTGGGAGCCAGCAGAGCTCAGCAGGGAACTCACCAGCTGGTCAAACTATTTTGAGGGCAGTCCGAGTGATGGGTGCCAGCCTCGATGTCCCCAAGGCTGCGGGAGGAGCAGTATTGTCACCTAGTGGTGCTTCTCAACAGAAGGCTGCAGGCACCCGTGCCACCAGAAATGGGGCAGCACAGCTTGCGCTGTCCTTAGGGACTCAAAAAAGGGAGGGTGAGTGTACAAAGGCTGGTCCCAGAGAGGCACGGCAGATTGCACACATGGAAAACACTGGGAATGGACTTGGTGGGGGTAGGAATGATGAGGGCAGCCCTGTGTACATCCGTGCCAGTCCATGCAGGGAAGGGAGATGCAACCATCACGGTGTGGAGGGGTCCTGAAAGGCAGGGAGATGGCAGGACAGCACAGCTCTGGTGTGCTGGGGGCCACAGCAGCACAGCCGGGCAGTGAAGCCAGACAGATTTAAAGCATTTACTGGGAAGTCAATAAATAGGAGCCAAAAGGGATGAAGTGCTGGAAGATGTGATTTAAGAGGAGATATTAAAAGCAACGCAGTAAGCACAGCTTGTTTCCACAAGAGCCAAGGACCGGCTCAGGTACTCCCTGAAGTCAGCAGTGTGGCTCCTTCTGGCTTGGCCCAGCTTTGGCTTGGTCCCAGTAGGAGGTTAAAGAACTGGGTGTAAATACTGGAGAGGACGTAAGAGAGCAGGCAGGGGTGAAGAAGAAGGAATGGCACAAAACCAAGCAGAGGAGGATTTGGGCTGTAAATCCCCCTGCCAGTGCAGTGTACTGGGCTGTCACACAGGGAGAGCTGCTGGTGCATGCTCTGGCTGTGACACTGATGAGGATGGTGCTGGCTCCCTGCCTTCTTGCTGCCTGGGGGCATCCACAAGGGAACACCCCAGGATGAGCTCTGCATCAGCCCTTAGGTTTCCAGGTGGGGTGAGCAGCTGGAGACCAGCCTGGGGAGCTCAAGGGGGCAGATTGCTGGGGGTGGAATTGCTAGCAGATTGCACACCTGTGCTGATGGGATGGAGGTGTGCAGGCTGCTAGTGGGTTTGCTAATGCAAACCTGTGACCCTTTCTCTCCTTCTCCTCTCTCCTGCTCTATCCTGGCCCTCCATCGTACCTATGTCAGAGCACAGCACTCATATCCTTTTCTCCCTCCTGCTCCAGCACCACAGCATGAGCACACTGAGCAGCACACTGACAGGGAGAGCAAACACTTCTGCACTCCTTTGCCTCACCTCCAGTGAATTTTTAACCAGGAATAAAAGGTGTGGTGTCAACAGCCTGGACCCAGCCCAGGGCACACGGTGCTGCCAAGGAGGCTGGGGAGGTGATCCCTGACAGAGGTCCCCTGTGAGTAGCCCCTGAGTAGTGTCCACACTCCGTGCCAGCCCCCGGCACCCATGTGCATTTCCCTGGCAGGCAGAGGCAATGCCTTGCGGGCACAGGGCAGCTTTCCAAAGCAGCAGGCGTTGCTTCCTTGACAATCTCGGCTCCATTTGATAGCCACAATAGAAACAACCGGGCCATGCCAGGAAAATGTACCAAATCCTCCCCCAGCAGGATTTAGCCAGGAGGTTTCCTTGGGCTGCTGCTAATGGAAAGCTTGCAGGAAAGAGCAGATGGTAGCGGAGACTTTGGCCAGACTGTACTCAGGGAAACCGGTGGAGTGGTGCCTGGACGAAATTGGAGGAGATTTTCCGTGTCTTGGAGGGGTTGGCAGACCTTGGAAAGGTGGACAAGGGCAGCCACACCCTTTTGTCCCATGGGTGGGAGTCCCAGTCGTGTCCCTGTTGTGGCCGCACACGGGCAGCCCTGCGTGCTCCATCCCCACTGAGCCGGGAGCTGGCCCGCGGCTCCGTGTTTGTTATTGCTCGTGCAGTGTAACATTAACCGCGTGATGATAATTCACACCCTGGCTCGGAGGGTGGGAGCTGACCTCACAAGGGGCTGTGTGTGCAGCCAGCTGCCTGAGCTGCCCTGGAAGCGTTTTTACAGTTTTAGCTGGAAGCAGACATGTGATTGCCCATGCCCGCGGCAGGACAGACTGCACTGTGCCCCCTAGGGCACTGAGCACGGATTTTGGCGTGGCAGCAAGCGTATCTCGCGGGCTCAAACCATTTGGGGCTTTACAGCACCAGTGGCAGGGTGCTGGTGGGTGTGCCAGAAACCCCCAGAGTGCCCCTTCCCAAGCCCCTTCCCCAAGCCCCCCACTCCCGAATGGCCTTTCCCGCTGCCGTCCTGCTCACAATTACTCCCAGCCAGCAGTCACCTGTCAACTTTATGAAGACGTATCCCAGAGGTTTTCCTTAGGGTGTAATTTGCCCTGACAGCCGCCTTCGTGCTGTTGTTTTCCTGGCTGTCTGGTAATGGGATTAGCCACGTGCAAATCCGGAGGTGATGGAAGGCGAGTGGGGGGAGAGCCTGCCAGCCCCTGTTGCAGGGCACACCGTGCAGCTTTGCAGTGTTGTGGCACCGGCAGCTCGCGGGCCTTTTGATGGGATCACGCGCCTGGCAGCTCCCCCCAGCTTCTGCTGGGCTTGTTTTAAGCCATCCTATAATTTTCTTGTCAAATTAGAGTTCCATGCTGAGCGGTGTAGCGCATATTTTACGACAAATAGCCTTGGCTGAGAGGGCCTTTGACTTACACAAGTGCGGGTTGAAATATGGTCAGGGAGGGAGATTTTGCAGGACTCATCGTTGTGAGAGTGCTGGGGAAATGCCGGACTGGGGTGCCACTGGCCCCTGGGTCATTCTTTCACTGTTGCATCATCTCCCCTCTGGGCAAGTGTGCTGGGGGGCTGTGAGAACTCTGGGAGCCCCTGCCCCACTCCAGCAAGGCGAGGCAGGAGGGGGGGCCTGGAGCTGCCACCCGGGTAGATGGGCTGGTCTGCTACATGGAAATAGCTGTTTTTTCTTGCTGCGTTAGCAAAACAAATCCAAATCAGCTTGTGTCACCGCCCTGCCTGCAAAAATGCCAGTGGCTTTTCCAGTTGTTACTGCAGTAGTCACCAGGGGCCAAGATGCTCGAGGCAGATATTTGGGCAGGCAGCTCTGGCACACCCAGGAGCTCTTGACTTGCAACCCTGCCCCAGGGAGCCCAGGAAACTCTTGGGGGCTGCAAGGACCTTGCACAAAATATGACACAGATGGAGCTGGGGAGCTGGTGCTGGCTCTCGCCAAGAGAGGGGATAACCCCGGCCATAACAACACCACCCAAACAAACAAATAGGACAGCCCAGGTTTTCCGAGGGCTGTTGCCATGCCACTGGAGAGCGCTGGCGCCTGATGCTTCAGGATAGAGCCTCACCCACAGATTCCTATCAGAGGGCATAGACAGCTGAGGCATGCTCAATCTAATGGCTAAATTAGCTGGAACAAGGACTCCAGATTAGATAAAGCTGTGGTTTACTGAAGAGGCTGCTCTCCATTGGCGCTGGCTGGGTTGTTTCCCTCTCAGGTTATGAACCTTGATTTGAAATGATGTTTTGGGTGGGACCTGGGTTTGCTGAAAATACCACCCCTGCCCCTCTCCTGCTGCTCCCTGGTGCTGTCTCTGCCCTGCACTGGAGCTGCCCACTGGATGACCTTGCCTGTGTGTGTGGGCATGGCACCATGGGCAGCACCCCGTGAAGAGGGATGAGCTGGCTGCTGCTCACTGCTACTCCAAGAAGGCTCACACGCAGTTGCAGCTTGGTTTTGGGTCCTGGGAGGACCCTGGATGGCAGAAGGAGCAGTGACCCCAAATGTCAGCCTGCCGCAGTGTTTCCAGCTCCCTCCAGCACAGGCCAGCAGGGCCTCTGTATTGCTCCATAGCAGAGTGCTGATGGGTTTCACACACCAGCATTCCAAGTGTTTATGGACTCGCTCCCTGTAAAATGAGCAAGAGGCTGTATCCTGTGGGCTCCTGAGATGCTGCTGTGCTCAGGGAGTGCCTGCAGCCCTTCTTCCCTCCCTGCTGGGGCCCTCTGCCAGACAGCTTTGCTGCACTGCCCCAGCCCTGTGCCTAATCCGAGGGACAAGAGTGGGGTCACAGCCGTGAGCAGGGGGCAGGCACAGCTCCCGTGGGGTGTAGGATCCAGGGCTGTGTCCCACAGCAGCCTTCCCCGTGACATTGGCTCACTGGGATTCATGTAGGTTTGCAGGGCACACCAACATCATGCTTTATCTCATTTCTTGTGAAGCAGGCTGAGCACAGCCCAAGGTCTGTGGATTCTGGTAGCCGAGCAGGGCCAGCCAGGAAAATTGAGAAGCCGTGAGAGGCCAGCAGGCCCACAGCCCCATGCAGGCACACGGCCTCATGCAGGCAGGGTTGGCAGAGAGCAGCATGTGGCTCAGTGGCGCTTACTTTGTGAGGGTTGAGTGAACAGAACAGTCTCCAGAAGGTTCATGGGGACACCGAGAGGAGGGGTCGGCCGGGCTCTGCTTCAGCCGGGTCACTCAGTGTGCAGTGCCACACAGGGACACCTGCAGCCCCAGCTGGGGCAGCAGCGCTCCTGCCACAGGAGGAGCTGGGCTGAGTGGTCCATGGGGACTGGCCACAGGGCTGGCCAGCTGGAGGAGACTTGCAGTAGGGCAGTTTTCAGCTGCTGCCCGGCACAAAACCTGCCTTAAAAGGGAGTGCAGCTGAAGGCATCTGTCTGAGCCAGTCAGTGGCCCCAAAGCAGCCGGGCACTGTGTAGGAGGGGAAGCAGGACCACCAGAGAGGGGACAGGACATGCCTTGTCCCCTGTATTTCATCAGGGTGCCAGCTGCACCCCACGTGGGGGGAGGGGCTCCTGGCTGGGTAACCCAGCTGGGCACTCACCGGGTGCTGTGTCTCGGTGCAGGGGGGTGTGATGTGACCCATATCTGAAATATGGTGCCTGCATGTATTGGTGCCTCAGGGCGGGAAGAACGGGCAGGAGGCAGGGTGGAGGCCCTTGCAGGAGACATCACTCCTCCCATACTGTAAGACACTGTCTCAGCATCTCAGGATGACTCACGCCTTAGCTGGCAGCGGATGCCGGTGATGTCCCGCCAGTGCCGGTGCTGCCCGCCCTGCTGAGCCCAGCGGTGCCCTTACAGCAGGATGCCGGGGGTGCTCCCAGCCGTGGGGTGACGCCAGAACCACTGGCAGCAGCAGGGAGCGTCCGCAGGGGGATTGTGCTGGGAAGGGAGGCTGGAGCCAGGCTGGGTCATAAAGCAGTCCCAGCTGAACACAAACTTCGCCTCTGGGCACAGCTTGCCGCCTCTCCTCCTGCACCCACGGGTGGGATCCGGTGTCAGCAGGGCCCTGTTTGTGCAGGCGAGGGATGCCTCGCATTTCGGGAGGCAGTCGCTAGGCGTCCTGGCGCTGGGTTTCACAAGCCCTCATGACCTTTCCAGCACAGCAACGTGCCCTGGGGAGGATTGTTTCATACAAAACAGACCTTTGGATAGGCTTTTCATTTCCTTCACAGCCAAGCACAAAGGAACAGCAAGTCCTCCCTCCTAATAAAATGACAACAGTCAGTGACACAGATGGGGTGGCTCTCCACAGTGAGTGGAGCCATGTCCTACACCCACGCCATTCCCAATGTCCTGCAAGAGGGGAGTTACACCCTCCAGCTTCCTCCTGCTTCATTTTGCACCCCAAACTTCCCCAGGGTAGGAGACCCCGTCTGAGGGTCGACTTTTACGCTCCCTTGGGAGAAAACATATCTGTGCTCAGAGGGGGTGAGCCCCGGTGGTCAGCACCCCTTGAAATTTTATCGGGAAGTGTTAATTGACAATGCCAATCACACCTCCAGCCCCGCTCAGAGCAGGACTCTCAGCCACCCACACAGCACAAATGTGGGAGGGAGTTGGGGTGCACAGGGGACAGGGCTGCAGACTGTGGGGCTGCGTCGGGGGCAGTGGAGGTAGGGGTGCAAGGAGTGTGGGGTGCGGACTGCAAGGGGTGCAGGTGGGGGAATTGCACGGGGGAAGGGGTGCAGGGGGTGTAGGGCTGGAAGGCTTGCAGGACCCCGTCTTGGGAGCCCCCGCCGGGCCGTGCCTCGGGCGGGCGCCTCCAGCTGCGGGCGGGGCGCACATCTGGGCGGGGCGGGGCGGGGCGGGCGGCCAAGTGACTCCGGCGGGGCTGGAGCGGAGCATCCCACAGCCGGTGCGAGCAGCGCCCCGAGCCCAGCCGAGCCGAGACCATGCCTAAGTGTCCCCGCTGCCAGAAGGAGGTCTACTTCGGTAAGAGCTTCCTGCCCCCTCCCCAGCCGCCCCCACCGCGGGGGACCGCAGGGCTGTCGGGCACCGATGCTGCACCTCGCCGGGCTGTGGGTCCCCCGGCACCCCGGCGCTGCTGGTTCTGGGTGCCCTCATATTGAGCACTCTAGCTCTGCAAATTCTTGGGATGCCCCAAAGTTGCTCACCCCTGCGCTGTGGGTCCCCGGGGTGTCCCGGGTGGGTGATCCTGTAGATCCACCACCCAAGGAGGCGCCTGGCTGCAGAGCGCGGGCTGCACTGGGCGCTCCCAGCGCAGCATGGCAGCTCAGCCCCACTTCCTTCCCAGCACAGCCTGCTGAGCCAGTCCGGAGCGCAAAGGCCCAGATGGTGCAGCTTGCTTCTCTGAAAGCTTGGGCAGGTGAAGCAAGCACTTTTCCAAGGGCAAATCCTGCCTTGGGCAAGTTCCTGGGTCAGTGGGTTGGCCACACATTGTTCTGTGTGGTTTAGCACCGCAGGATGACATGTCTGGGGTGTTATTTTGAAGACGTTGCAGGCTAAGTGTGAGCCTTGTCTGCTGCTGGGCTTCCCTCAGATGTCCTCCCTCCAAACTGGGGCCCTGAAGCTCCTGTCCCTTCTGGTGCCATGGTCCTGCTATCCTGTCTGAGGGTATTTGTGGGGTATTTGTGCAGCCAGCAGCTGCTGTAATGGGCAGGTTCCTCTGCTAGACCATTTCCCTGGTGTAGCTGAACTTGAGGGCGTTTGCTGGGAGCAGCTTATACACACCCCCTGCTTTCTAATTTACCAGAGATGAGGGATCTGGAGCCCAGGCTCAATCACTGACATCTCTCTCTCTGCTTTTTCTCTGCTCTGCTTCTGCGTGTGCCCCAACTATTTTTGCTCTGCCAAGGAGTTTGAGACTCAGGCAGAGGAGCTGCTCTCCCGGCCCAGCGGCTGTGTCCGTTAGCGATGCCCCCCCTGGGGAGCTGAGCTGCCGTGGGCGCTGCCCAAGGGCTGCTGGGGATGTGGCTCCATGAGGCTGGGGAACACTGCTTTGCCTAAACTCGCCGCTTGCAGCCAGGCTTTGAGATGGGGTTTTGCCACAATACAGTTTGTGGCTTCCCTCCTGCAACTGAGGGTCCTGAGGCACCTCATTTACCTGTGCGGCTTGATACCAGGAGCCACCAGGGCGCTGGTGTCAGTGTCTGCCTTTCGCTGTGGATCTGTGTCAGTCCCGGTCGGGGTGAGCAGGGTTTGCTGTGCCTGCAGGTGCGGCCGTGGAGGCACCAGGACGGGACCGTTTGGCCAAGGAGGGGTTTGACCTTGCGCTTATCACGCTTGTGCTTATTACGAAATGCCTCTGTTGATGCAGAGGCTGAGGAGGGTTCAAAAGCTGTTGGAGGACCAAGCTTGATGCCGGATTTCAGTGCCTGCAGATTTATCCAAGGTGCTGGCAGAGAACCCAGAGCAAGCCTTGCTCTGGGGCACCCTGAGGCTTTGGGAGCCTGGTGGTCCCACTCGGGCGTGCCTCAGGCTGCTTTGGGCTAAATCGTGTCTGTAGAGAGCAGGGGCAAGGAGGAGATGATGCTGGGAGGACTAGGGATGGAGTTGGCAAGAATTTTGCCTTCATGGCTGAGCGCTCGGGGGACCCTGCTGCAGTGAGCCTTAGCAGAACTCCCGCCCACGTGCTGGTGCAAATGCATGTGCAAGAGGTGGGGAGGCTGTGCTCCTTCCAGAAACCCTGTGATCAGAGGCCCCTGCCACGGGCCATGCTCGGGCTCCTAGGAGTGCCTGGGGGAAGGACACTGGCCCCTGCCAGGCTGCGGGCACAGGAGGCCCTTTGTGCCACTGGAGAACGGCAGCAGGGCTGCCTTGTGACATTTGGGCACTGCCCCCGCTCTCACCCCTGCAGCCACCAGCTTCTTGCTCCTTGCACAAGCTGTTGTGGGCATATTTGGACTCCAAAGAAGAGGTGCTTCAGGCTGCCAAGGGCCCCCTGGGGCACGCACTACCCACAGTGGCTTGGTTCCATTTGCAGGCATGGGGACGATGCTCAGACCTGGCTCTGATGTGATTCCTGTGGACAGCTCTGTTTAATCACTTAAATTCCCAGGAGCTCAGCTGCCAATATGAAGAGCACACATATCTGCAGAAAATACCCTCCTCCTGTGCTGCAATTAAAAGCCACCCTGTGTTCCCCCCTCTCTCCGTAAACATGTCCTGGCTCCAGGATGTTGTCCCTCCCACAGCCACCTGAACCCCAGCCAAGCTCCAGCTCTGCTCTGGTTTGCCATGGTGCCAGTGGAATGGGAGCTGTGGCTGGAGGGGACTGGTTTGTGTTGGCAGGGCGTGGCAATGGCTTTGCCTCCCCAGTCCTGGCCAGCATCCCCCCTCGTCCCTGCCAGCTCTAGTGATCACTTGGGCTCCAGCTCACTGGGGAGAAATTAATCCCCTTGCAGGCTGATTTTGGAAGGAGGGAGGTCCTCGAATCTTTGGAAGATGGGATAGAAGTCAGTCCATCCTCATGGACGCAGCAATGTTCACCCTGGGCGTGGCACAGCCGTTTCAGATCTGTGTTCCTGGATGTGTATGGCATTGTGTGTGTACAGCAAGCACTTGGGTTTGAAACACAGTGTCCTCTGTCCTGCACAGACGGACTTGAGAAAATGCCCAAAAATGTTCTCCCTAGGGTTGATGACAAGGAGACCAATCTGCCAAAACTGACTTGTGCCTCAACTAACTCACCTTCTTTCTGTGGCAGCCGAGAAGGTGACTTCTCTGGGGAAGGACTGGCACAGGCCCTGCTTGAGATGTGAGAAGTGTAACAAGACCCTGACATCTGGAGGCCATGCAGAGGTGAGGTCCCTGTCCCCTGCAGCTGAGGGCTGGGATGGGCAGAGGTAGAGCTGAAGGGTGTTTGGGGCTAATGCTTTTCCTCTCTCCCTGCAGCACGATGGCAAACCCTACTGCAACCACCCCTGCTATGCTGCCTTGTTTGGGCCCAAAGGTAGGGTGGCTGTGGCTGGTTTTGGGAGGGAGTGAGGGGGCTCCGGGCTCCCATCTCTCAGTGAGTGGCAGCCCTTGGAGTGCTCACCATCTCACGACAGTGCTGACCCCGTTCCATCTCTTCCAGGGTTCGGCCGGGGAGGAGCCGAGAGCCACACGTTCAAGTAAACCTCAGGTTGGTCCTTCCCTCGGAGCTCCCCTCCTGCCTCTGGCTCTGTGGGCTGGCTGGGGCTGTCCTCCCTCAGGCCAGTGGGAAAGGCAGGCATGCCACAGCGTCTCTCTGGGCTGGCTGTGACTCCCAGCCCCAGCACCGGGGCTCAGGAGCTGGGTGCCAGCTGCTCCTCTCCACCAGCCCAGCTGACTGTCAGCACCCACTTAGCGCCGGCAGCGGATGCCAAAGGCTTTTGCTTTGTGGTGTGTTGGCAAAGACAGGATCTGTCCTGGAGCACTGTTGTCCCTGGGATATCTCTGCTCCCAGCCCAGCCTGACTTCATCCGCTCCTCTCTTCCATCCTTCTCCAGGTCTGATGTCCAGGGTTCCCAGCACAGCCTGAAGACAACACAAACACACTGCAACAGACATGCATTTTTGTTTTTAATTCACTCTGTACTAGACTAGCACGTTCAAAGCAATAAGTAACCAAGACTGGGGCTGGTGTGGAGAGCGGCTCTGCTCCAGATGGAGTGCTGCCAGGGTGGGGACGTTGGGTTGCCCTGCCGGATAGGAAATTTGGCTGGTGTTGCTGTAGGCTGCCTGGAGAGGAGACCGCACCCTTCCAGCCAAAAGCCAGCTCTGCTTCGGGCACCCAGCTCTCGTGGCTGAGCCCACAGTTGTATTCTCAGTCTTTAATAAACAAAAAGATGCTTCCCTCCCGTAGCAGCTGTGTTCTCTGTACCGGGGGTCCCACGGGACTCGCTTGTGAAGCGCTTGCCCCTTGCTTGAGGACCCCTGTGGCCTTTGGATTGAGCCCCACGCGTGTGATGGCCCCAGGTGCCCTCAGCTGCGGCAGAGAGGTGTCTTGCTGGGAGGGGGTTGACTGTCACATCAGGATAACCTGGTATTTGCTGCTTTGTCTCTGAGCAGCCATACGAAGAGGCCAAGTGAACTGCGATGCTGCAGCAGAGGCAGAGCCAGCCTCCCTCAGCAGGGAAAGCAGAGGTGTGGTGTTAGAAAGCAAGAGCTGGCTCACAAGAGCTTTACTCTTTTGTGTTTCAACATCTTTGCCCCACTGCAATAACAGCACTGTTATGTCAAAGATGTCAACTTGAGGGATGTTTCTAAAATGGTTTCTTCACCATATCTTTCCCTAACCTGAACCACCTCATTTACATGTTCAGAGATATCACTCACTGGGATATTTTTGTCTACAGTTTATGCATGCATTTCCTTAGAGCCTGCTCTGCATTTTGCTGTCACATCAGCCTTTCTCAGACTTGGCCAAAGCCCTCAGGGGTCAGAGGTACATGTCCAGTGTCAAAATCCTTGGTGTCAAAAGCAGCCTGATCTGATAAGCATCTTAAAACTTCCAATTAGAACTTGCTTGATGCTACAAGGCGCTGCCTCACCTCCCACCCTGTTAGCACAACAAACACAGGCGTCTGTGTCAAAGGCAATCCCTGGCTATTGCTGTTCAGCTGTCACCGGACTTCCCAGCCAGTTAGGGCTTGTAGGGACCTCCTGCTCCCACCGCTGCCCTTGCCAGCAGCCTCCTGGGGGTGCCAGCACCCATGGACCTGTGGCTCCCAGCCATCCACACCCGGTCCTGCTCTGCACTGCCGCTGGCACCCAGCCCACCTCTGGGGTACTGGGACATGGCTTTCCCCTGCCAACTGAGCTTCAAAGCAAACCAGTGTGATATAATCTCAGCAGCCTTGAGCATGCCAGTGAGATAGTGTTTTCCCTCAAGCATTAAAAGTAATGGCAAACACAAGCCTTGTCATCCTCTGGATTTGCATAAGTGTATCCAGCTGGGAAAAGGACCTGTGAATTGGGCTCAGGGTCCTTCCCAGCAGGGCCCTGCACTAAAACTTCAGAAGCAGCTTATTCCAAGTGCAAGGGGCCAGGCCAGCAGGGATGAGGAGGGAACCAGTGAGGTATGGAAAAGCAAGTGGTGCACAGGGAGAGGCTGGGGTGATTCAGCCCTTCAAATGCCAGCCCTTTCCATGGACAGTGGCTGCAGCTGGGGCAGGAGTAGTGTGCTGCTGTTTGCTGTGTGTGCTGCTGTTTGCGCTGCTGTTTGCTGTGTGCTGCCCAGGGCTGCCATTCACTTCAGTCCCTGGCCGTGGATTTGCAGTGTAGTTGTGGTGGCTGGGGATGTCTCTCCCTGCCCTGGGTGCATGGAGGGATGTAGGAACCGAGCTGTGCCATGTCTATGCAGCTGCAGCTAAACCTGATCCTGCAGTCGCCTCACTCTGTGCTGCACAGGGATATGGATGTGTGTGTTAAAAAATAGGGGTCCTTCAAGCAAGGTCTGGGGACAAGTCTTTGGGTATTGATTGCCAAAATCTCCTTCTTAGTGTCCTGTTTCTCTGCCTGCCCTGCAGTAGGAGCGCTCACTGAGATGGCTTTTAGCCCCAGGACTTGCTGTTGGGATACTCCCTTTCAAGAGCTGTGCTTGTACTATCCACCCTCTGCCTGATCCAGCCTGATGCTGTAAGGTTGGGCAGTTCAAGCACAGGTCACATCCTCAAGGAGCCTTGCTCAAAGAAAATAGATGATAAATTGATTTTTTAAAAACTTGCTGTTGTCTTTGGAGAGGAAGCAGAAACAGCTGTATCTCATTTGGATAGGAAATCCACGACCGAGCCAGGCCTCCCCTGGATGCTGAGCGAGGCTCAGCAGCGGCCGGCGCGCCAGGGAGGTGGGCTGTCAGCAGACACAACCTCTTCTCCATTGAACAGTAAATCTCTGTGGCCTGGCGTGTAACTGCACAGACACAGCAGTGTGGCTTCCAGTGCACCTCGTCTGCCATGCTCTCGGTTCTGAGCCTTGGCAGGAGCTTGGCACAGGCAGGGACGGTCCCTTCCCTCTCAGGCAGTGATGCCCTGGCTGTGCTGCTCCTGCAGCAGGGAGAGCAGGATGCTCGAGGCAAATCCCGGATTTCTGGGGAGCCAACCGAGGGATGACACCTCGGTGTGCCCTACCAGCTGCTCCCACTGCTCGAGGCAGAGAGCAGACCCCGGGGAGGTGGCTGGCAGCCCCCACGTCCTGCTTGGTCACCAGCCTGCAGTCACAGGGATATCTGCCGTTGCAGGTAGGGTCAGGGCATGGCCCCAGCCCTGAGCTGCCCATCTGGGACAGCAAAAGTTGTTGGGTGTTACAGCATGGTGATGCCCAGCACAAAGGTTCCCTGTTTTGGCGACCTGAAACGCCACCGTGGGTGACCCTGGAGGAAGGGGCTATGCTTTCTCTGCCATTATTTCATAAGCTTGGCTGAGATCAGTGACGTCCGTGGGTTGTGGAGTGATAGTTGCTATAAACACTTCATCACTGTGACAAAAAACAAACATCACCAGTTCCTCTGGCAGCTGGGTGTGGGCGAGTCCCAACGCCCTGGGTAGGGAAGCAGAAGAGGTTTTGGCAAAGACAAGAAACAGGATGCGTTTAGAAACTTAACTGCTGCTGCTCCCCATCCTGGCTTTGTGATTTTCTATACAGAAGAAAAAAGGAGAGGGGGGCAGAAAGGGGGCTGGGGGGTCCTTCAGCTCATCTATAAGGGGTGTGCATGTTGCTTCAGTCCCAGTGGGGGCACAGTGCAGGCAGGAGGGGCCATTTTGGGTCATCTGACCCTGCATCCTTCTCTCAGCACAGATTGACAAACCTTATCTGAAGCAAGGGACAGATGTGTCCCTGTGCCTGCAGCTGGCAAGGGGGATGGTTTAGGCTGGAAGTCTTACAGCAGCATGCTCCTTAGGGTGATCCTTGGGGAAGGCAGCAGGCTCGACCTCTGAACAGGGCTGTGTCCTGCTGCAGGCTTCAGGTCACATCTGGACTAACATGTGCTGGGTACCTGGTTCAATGCTACCTTGCTGAGGCAGGGCCACTGACCGTCTCCTGCCAGCACTGATGGGGACATTCATGTGACACTTCTAGCACTTCTCTTGAGGTCGTTTTGTGTCTCATCCATGCAGGCTCTGGCTCAGCATGGATGGGGCCAGGCACCTGCTGTGGGGAGGCAGTGGTTTGTTAGCCTGCAATGTGTTTCTTTAAATAAAGCTGTGTCCCTTCAGGGACAGGTAGGGTGCAGACAGGGCTGAGGGAGAGTGGCACAGGGGCTGTGGCTGCAGGGAGTTCCTGTTCTTTGCTGTGCAGGGCTCACGTGGATGAAGCCAGTCTGTAGCTGGGTGGTATGCAGTGCATTGTCGCCCTGGATATTTTTAAGGCTGATTCGTGTTAAGCTCAAAGAGCTCTGATCTCTTTTAGGCCAAAAAAGTGTCTGCCCATCTCCTCAGAAATCGGCCTTCTTATCCAGACCGCGTGGTAAGACCACATCAGACCGTGCAGCTGATGTCAGGCAGCAGGAGCTCTGTGAGCTCTTGTGGTGAGATGGGACTTCCCGTCCCAGCTCCGCAAAGCAGCAGGCTGGGGAATCCCCACCTCACCAGCGGAAACAGCTCTGCAGGGGTGAGAAAGGGGGGCTCAAACCTTGCTCCTGACGGGGAACAACATCTCCAGCAAATATTGAAGCAGCTAATGGTACTGAAGGCAGAGGGACTCTGGGTAAGGGCAGTGACCAGGGGCATAATGAGAAGTGAATGGGACCATGAACTGAGGTACTGGAAACTGAGGTCTATCTTGGGAGCAAGGAGAGGAGGGGACAGGCTGTTCTACCCTCACCCCATTCCTATTGCTGGAGATCCAGTGTTGGAGACAAGCTGGGTGCAGAAAGCCCCAGGGATGTTTGCAGATCCTGGGTGGCTTTCCCAAGCAAGGAGTGCAAGCAGAAAAGTTGACATCAGGCACCTAGAGCTGAATTTTACTTTCATGCTTCTTGTGTTATTTTCAATGAAACAGGGAGAGTTTCCAAGGGGGTGTGGTGCAAGAACTTCCCACTAAAGCCTCTGGCTTCTTTTGATGAGTCTTGTGTTAAAGGCCCTGGGGGAAAAAGTCAGAGGGAGTTCCCTCCGTGCAGAGGAACCTCAACTTGACTATTAGAGTAAAAAGGGTGAAACTCCTGAGAGCAGAGTTGCTGAGATCTCAGATCTCTTTTCTAATCCTTCCCAATTCACTTATCATACTGAAAGCCCTGCATCAGAGGGCCTGAAACCAACGCCTATCTAAAGCATCCAGCTGCTGGAAGCTGACCTTGAATTTTGGTTCCACAGCCCACGCGCAGGCCTATTGCAGACTAACTGGCTGTGTCCAGGAAAACTAGCACCAGAGCATTTGTGGAGTCATTGCAGCATCACTGCAGCCCCTCTATGCAGGCAGCCTGTGTTCACAGCCCCTGTGCTGCTTGGCTCCTTTCTGCCACCATCATGTTGGCTGTGCTGTCAGGCCATGCCTCTTCCCACTCTGGTTAAGCTGGTGTCCCAAGGAGGGAAGAGAGAGTGTGTATAAAAGAGCTGGGAGGGCACGGGGAAGGAGCTGGAAATGTTTGCGAGAGAAAGTGGTGCAGCCTGTCTGACCTGCTGAGGGTGTGTAAATGCTCCGGCCACCCAAGGCCTCCCTAGAGCAGGCAGGGAGTGAAGCTGTGCTCTGCTCTGATGGCTGCTCAGCTATCACCACGATGGGAAGGAGAGAGGAAGGAGAGGAGCAAGGAGCTGGCGGTGGAGCGTGGGAAGCATTGATGCCTGGCCTGGGGGCCTGGCCAGGAGACAGGCTGGCTCCCGCCTGCGCCTTCACGGGGATAAAAGCATTAAGAAAAAAAACAAAACCGAAAAGACCAAAGGAGTTCTTTTTCCAGGAGGAGAGCTCACACCTTCCCCTTGGCAGAGTGAGGCTGAGGTGACATCAGGAAGCCGCGCTGCCGCCGGAGCGGGCAGGGATGGCCGCTATCGCATACAATCGGCATGAGGCAATGGGGCATGGCTGCCGTCATCTCTGGCAACCATGCACTCACAGCAGGCCATCTGTGGTGGCGAGTTGCCATGGCACGGGTGCAAACAGGCGCCCTTGGCCCCGCTGAGTCACCCAGCAAGGAAATGACCCCAGCTGACACATCGCGCTGAAAATGGGCACCTGTGTGGCACCACCTGAACCAGGGAACCCAGAGAGGGCCAAGTCCAGCCACCTCTCCCCAGGAGGAGCATCCCTGGCCCCTCACTACGTGCTTGGACCTTCTCTCCCCATTGTGCTCCCCACTGCCATGCTCGCTGCTGGAGCAAGCCGCAGCTTGGCTCGCCCCAAATCTGCCTCACTGCCTGGGGCCCAGGGGACCAGCCGATGAGCCAGTGCTGTCCTGTTTCTCCCTTTCATACACAGGGTCCTGGAGGCTTCCAATCTCCACAGTGACATCAGGGTCAATGATGTCAGCCAGCCATGGCTTGTTTCCTTCTGCCAGTCCTCACAGGACTGGTGCTTGGCATAGGGCAGGTAAGGGTGGCCTGGATGCAGCAGGGCAGGGGCTCTGCTGCTGGTGTGGTGCCATTACCATTCCTGCTGGGACAGCACGCTGGAGGCTGTCATGCTGTCACCTCCTTTGTCTGTCCACAGCACAAGGTCCATCTCTGCAGCAGGAAACCATCGCCTTCCCATTGGCTTCTCCCACCCTGGGAAAACCGCCCAAGCAGCCGGCAGAGCAGATAAGTGGGGCCTCGCATGCCGGGACTGAGGACCGCTGTGCTGTGCCGCGCCAGAGAGGCTGGGATGATCTGCCTGGCATCCAGCTTGCCCATGGCCGAGTGCCAGCCCTCCACAGCGCCAGGCATCTTGTGTCAGCTGCGCCCACGGGGCTGCGTGCCGGGGGAGCCACGGGGCCAGGGACATGGGGACGCTGGCCAGGAGGGCAGCCAGCCCCGTGCTGGGGTGCCGTGGGGTTGGTTTGGCCAGCGGGATGGAGAGGTGGCATAGGGGTTCTCGGTGTGAATGCCAGCTGCTGCTCCCAGGCTGGGTGGTGATATTCACTGGCCTGAGGGTTGGTGTGTTGGCTGGGGGACAGGAGCCCAGAGCAGGGGTGTTGGGCAGAACCACTCACCAGTGCGTGCACTGGGTGAGGCAGGAGAGCCCTTGTCTCGGCAGCTGTCCTGAGGGGGAAAGGCCTAGACAGAGGAATGTGTGTGGGGACAGGGATAGCTTTGAGCAGGGTTTATGGAGTGGTCAAGAAAACAACAGGAAATTGGCTCCAGCTGAGGGTCCTCCTGCCTGGAGATTGCAGAGGGGACGGGAAAATAGACAAGCAATGTGTTATGGAGAGACCAGACAGAGCCCGATAGCAGCAAGGTATGGAAAGCCAAGAGGGGTGCCAAAGACAGCAGAGGATTGTTCAGGTTCGATAAGGCTCTGGGCAATAAAAAAGGGCTTTATGGGCTGTTGGAAACCAAAGGCAAGTAACTGCGTGGAGATGCCAAACCCGCTAGAAAGAAGAGCAAAGAAGTGGATACAGATTGCTGAGCTAGAACTGGACGAGGAATAAGGAAAATGCTTTCCAGGCCATTAGGAAAGGAGGATGTGAGACAACAGCTGCTAGAGAAGATATTTTAAAAATCCTTGAGCCTGGATAACTCACACCCAGGGGTCCTTTCAAGGCTGGCTGGAGCAGCAGCCAGGATCCACAGGACTGGGAGAGCTCTAAAGCAGTGCTCAGCATTGGAAAGGGCTGCGCTCCCCGGCACAGGGGTGGGAGGCAGGAGAGGAGCAACCAGAGGGAAAGAGTGCAAACACAGTTCATGTCGGCTGGAGGTCTCGTTGGACCACTGCAATTTCTCTCCTCATTGCAAGCAGCCATTAGGCTGCAAGAGACTGTTCTGTAGCGGGAAGGAATTTCACATGTTGTTTCACGTTGTTCAGATATTGGTGAAAAAAAAGTAAAGGCATCACGCTAGATCCATAGTGAGCATGTCAAATGGACTATGAACTGGGGAACTGGCCAAGAAACCATCAGTGGGGGTTTCCATCAGGTCTCGTGGCTAGGCACAGGCTGGATCCCTGCAGTGCTGGCAGAGTAGACTGGTGTCCCTGGCAAAGACCAGTTGTGCTCCCTCTGTAAATCCGCATCAGGACTGGGTTCTGTAAACCCTGGCCACTGTGGACTTCTTTCAGCAATTCAGGCTGTCTCCCAAAGGGCAGATCCGTTTCTCCCTCACGGTCCCCCAAGGATTAATCCCTGGGATTGCTTCAGTTAAGGGGTTAAGTGCCTGGGGACCCGAGCTGTCCGCATCAGACCCCGCTGAGCAAGAGGCAGGAGGGCATATTCGCAGACCTGCTGCTGCCATACCCTGTGCTCTCCCGTCGCCCGAGGAACGACTTCCTGCTCTGACTGCACAGCAGAGCGGCGTTTTGGGAGAGCGAAGCAGTGTTTTGCAATAGCTCTTTCCACCAGGAAGGGTGGGGGAAGCTCGCAAGGCTTGTCCGGGTGCTTTTTGCCGGGGCGGGAGACGCGTCCATGGCTCAGGGCACGTGTGAGCAGTGGGAGGTGACATGTGTGGCGCGTCCCCCTCATCTGCAGGTCGCTGCCCAGGGGAATCAGGAGCGTTCTCTGCCCCAAGCCAAGCGCGCAGGCGGAATAAGCCACGGGACCATCCGCGACCCGAGTTATCCGGGGAGATCCAGGGGGTCGGGAGGGGACGACGATGGCGTGCCCGCAGTGCTCCCTCCCGGCGGCCAGGGGGCGCGGCAGCGGGCGGGCGGGGCGGAAGGGCGCTCCCGCAGCGGGCGGGAGGCGGCGGGAAGCGGCGGGATGCG
>WBMZ01017157.1:0-35305 GCA_013400975.1 Atrichornis clamosus | reverse complement strand
CTGTCTTTCAAACTAAGACAGATCTGAATTCTAATCAGGTGAGGAGAGGCACTAGAAATTAAAGAAATGCCAAGTGAAGGGTTGTTGTATCAGTTCTACTTCTTTTGTTTTTGAGGTATGTGTAAAAATAGTCTTCTTAAATCACTTGTTACTTTTTCAGTTTGTCTTAATGCTGGTTCATGTTTACATGGACATGTTTACATGTCAAATTTTTATATTGGCTCTTGAAAGTGCACCAGAAATTAGGGTCATTGCGTTGAACCACTCTCTGCAGATTGATTTGGCTCTTATACTTTAGCATTGTAGCTTGGTCTTGCTTTATATGCTAGACGAGCTTTATGCCAGCCTAATTGGTTGCTGGCATTCCTGAATTTCCCAGCTGCTGTATTCAGCTGTGTACTAGAAAAATATAATGGAATAGTGTTTGCAGAGAGCAAGAGGCAATTGTAAAGATGTAAATGCGCTATCTGGCCATGTAAACTTTTAGTAGCAGGAAGGATTTTTAGGAAAAAATTGTGTGAGCATGTTGCCAGTTTAAACGCTGTAGTGAACGTTTTCTGTTTAAGGTCAGAATATCTGGAAGGTGGACATAACTTTTATTTTTGCTAGTGTTGGGGTTTTTGTGTTTTTTATTCAGTCCTGACTTTCTTGGCCAGGGAAGGGATGAAATCTGGCACAGAGATGGAAGATTTTTTGTGATTCTGTTGTTACAGCATGCTGGCTTACTGTGGTTGTTAGAGTGTGGGGTACTTTGTATTCATTCATCAGCCTGCTTTGATCTCTTTTCACTTGTTATGGCAAAGATGAAACATTTTAAAAATATTACTTGTTCTCTGTCAAAAGTAACAGAGCACAGAAGCAGGTAGTAGGACTAATACGATGGCTCTGTGACTAATACAGTGTCAGAGGTTTTAGCTGTGAATACTAGTTTTCTTCAAAATGTATAAAATTTGGTAACATCCTAAATATTATTGCAATATTGTATAGATTAAGTTTTACTAAACAGATGTTAAATTCCCAGCTCCCAGAGTTTTTGTGTCCTTGTGGCCTGGTCTCAGCACACTCATTGCAGAAGATGCAGGAGTTAGCATTGCTAGAGGAAGACAGCAGCTTCTGCTACTTTGCTGAAGAACCAGATAGCTCATTTAAACAGTTCTACAACAGAGTGTTCTTGCACAAAATTAAGTCCCTAGAGGTTATGAAATGCTGAAATATTAACGGAGAGGTGTATTGAGGATGGTGAGAATGGTGGTCAGGAGGCACAAATGGAAGGGTTGTTCAGAAAAAGCATGGGTCAGGAAAATACAGACAAGTGAATGCCGGAGGACAGGAACCAAGTGAAGCAAAAGGGGAGGCTTTTTTTTTATGTTTAAAAAACTACTTTACCTTCTTTAGTGTCAGAGTGGTTGTTGTGCTTTGGGCCAGGAGAAGCGAGGAGGTTGTAAATGCATATATCATGTATGTTGCTGGCAAGGAGGGTGCTGCAGATGTGAAAGCAAAGCTGCCCAGGGCTGCCAGCTGCTCTGCGAGTTCCCCGAGTGCTATGCCTCACCTGAACTGCAGCTACTTTCTTCCTCCACACATTGTAATAGAGTACAGGGATTTGCTGTAACCTTCCATGCCTCTTCCCTGTAGTCTCTCTTCTTGCTGAATCTTAACTAGATGTCAGTGTTTAGAGAGCCTTTGTAATAAAAGAAATACTAGTGGTATACATTTGTTACTCTCGCTGTTGGGTGAGTTAATTTGAGATACCACTCATCTTTCTGTCCCTCAACAGGCACTAGAAGTCTTAGGCTGTATAGAAATACATTTTTAATTAGTTAGTTTGTTTATTTTTTGGAAAACTGTCAAATTGCGACGGAAGTAGCTAAAACAAAAATTTGAAACAATCAGTGGAACAGAAAACTGAAGGAGATTTGTGGGACTGGTAGCTTTAGAAAAGGAGAAGAGAAAGTGCAAGGCAGAGGAGGCCCAGAGTGAAGCAGATGTGTGCTGATCATGCTGTGTTTCACCCTGAGCAGGTGTCCAGGAACCAGCAGCATGTGCACAACTGCTCTAGGACAAGCACTCATGCTTTGGGAGCTGCAAGTAGTCCTAGGGGGTGGCTCGGGGCAAGTGGAGCAAGGGGTTGCTTCTTCATACTGTGGACCCTCATTACAGGAGGGTGTGAGAAGAGCAGTTGCTTTGGACTCGTGTTCCTTAGAAACCTCAGTTCTTGGTACTCTTAGGACAAAGCTTGGATGTGAAATCAATGTGACACTTG
This sequence comes from Atrichornis clamosus, assembly GCA_013400975.1. NCBI lineage: Eukaryota > Metazoa > Chordata > Aves > Passeriformes > Menuridae > Atrichornis > Atrichornis clamosus. The sequence continues at coordinate 33,042 of WBMZ01017157.1, read as the reverse complement.
GGTCTTGATCTGTGCATGGCTGTCCTGTTCTTCCAGTTGCTCTTCTGTACTATGCATAGGAAATAGGACAAAAAAAATCGCAGCATACTACATATTTTAGAAGAAAAATCCTTATTCCTCCTGAATGTTTACTGTTTTTATTGTACCTTTTGGGGGCTTGCTGCCTTTGGGTCTTTCACTAGAGAAGTCAATGCAAAAGCACAAGCTCAGCACTCTGTGTAAGTTGCTCTTTCTAAAATAATGGTTTGTGTTACTGTTCCAGGCAGTTAAATTTTAGTTGAACTACCAACTGATTGAATGCTCATAAAAAGTGGATATCAGAATACAGTTTCAAAGGCCTTCATTTCTATGTTGAGATGTGTAATGTTGTATCAGCCTAGAAGGGGAACAAACAAGCCTTTGTGAAGTGCACCTCAGGAACCTTTAGCTTAGTACCTGTGGGAATCTTGGTATTGGAGTTTTCTTCTCTCAAGGAGAAAGCATCTGAGTCGTTTGGCTTTCCTGTGGTGTTCTGTTTACTTACCACTCAATTTTCTGTTCATTGTGCTTCACTTTTATGCTGACTGTTCCATTAGAGCCTCCACTGGTGGGTCAGGTCTGAGCCACTTCACAGGGTGAGGCCTGGAATCACCTTCTATTTATCACCTCATTTTTGTCAACCATCTTCTTCCTACCTCTTTCTGCATGTCTCAGTGCAGGGATGAAAATAAGTTCTGGAAATTTTTTCCACCAGTTAATAAATGATCACTTGTGTTTGCTTTCTAGGCCGAATTCACCAAGCTATGGTAACATCCCTAAATGAAGATAATGAAAGTGTAACTGTTGAATGGATTGAAAATGGAGATACTAAAGGGAAAGAGGCAAGCTAATTTATTTAGAACTTTTTTCTTTTAGAAAATATGTAGTCTACATGAATATTACTGTAGAATTTGCTGGTGAAACAAAAATGAGACATAAATCTTCATTCACTTGATGATTCTTTAGTTGCAGACTGTTCTGTACAGAAAGTGTTGAGTAAATTCAGGTTTCTGTTGTATATTTGGCTTTCCGAGCTCCATGTCATAGCTTTTAAGTAGTTCTTTTCATCTGTTGATTTTGAACCAGATTACAAAAGCTAACCTTGTTATCCTATTTTAACAAGTAGAAAAATCAAGTTCTTAAGAGGGAGAATGGCACATAGTTTGGACAGGAAACTAGTAGGAGAGCTAAATTAGAAATCTTTATGTGTTTGTATTATTGAGAAATTGAACTGCCAGTTTGTTTGCTTAGTTATATTTTTTTTGCAACAATTTTCCAGCCTTGCTTTTCTTATGAAACTCTGTCTTTTTGTGTAACACTTCCCTACCTTGCCTTCCTTTAAATTTTGGACCATGTTAGCCAATTTCAGCTGAGACTTGGAGAAGAATGTCAGAAATAATTACTTTACTGGTTTTGTGCAAACACAGAAAAAAGAAATCCATGAGAAAGTCCTGGTGATTTCATCAGCTGAACTCATTCCTCAAGACACATAGAATCTCTACAGTACTGAGAGATCCAGCCTAGAAAAATAGCAGTCTATAGAGACCAAAGCTCTTTAATATGTTTAGAAAATAATATTTTTAACATCCTGCCCCTCCCCCCTTACATTTCACAGCAGTTTGAATGACACTTATAGTACTTAAAAAAAAGAGCGTGATAAATTTAACATGGTTTCAGCTATGGTTTGATTTTTTTGGGTCATGGCAATTTGTTCCTTTTGCTTTGTCTGGGATATTTCAAATAACTGAGATCTCTTTCTTTTTATGTTACAGAATGTCTTACATATTTTTCAGTAATTGTCAAATTACCCTAGTAATACTAGCTACTTCTGTTTTAGTTTACTCAACTTACAAAATTAGACTACCTATTGATCATTTTTAATTCATCTATTCAGTGAATGATGTGTTTTTAAGTAATACAAAGACCAAAGACTAGTCTCTTTTTAGCAAACATAAAAGTCAGATTTTAGAATGAACTAATAGTGGGGAAAAAACACTAAATATATTTACTGTTTATTGTCAAACATAACAGGAGATATGAAGAGGGTTTATATTGTTTTAAATCTCATAAATGTGCTTTATGTTCTTTTTCATAGATTGATTTAGAGAGCATATTTTCACTTAACCCAGATCTTGCACCAGATGAAGATATTGAACCTAGTCCAGAGACACTTCCACCACCTGCTTCTTCAGCCAAAGTAAACAAAATCGTAAAGGTTGGTAATATCTATACAACATGTTCACAGTTCATGTACAGCAATTCTATAGATGATGTTATGCTAGAATTTTTAACTTGACTTTTGTGTCTGTGGTTCTAGTTGACAACTACATTCCTTTCTTTTTCCTGTCGTGAATAGGGATTTCTAAATTTTTTTAAGAACAGGTTTGGCAGAGAGGGAGTTGGAAACTAATAGATCTCAAAGAAAAATGTAGAAAAGGTGTTGGAGTTTTCTGAAACTGTACATATAGTTCAATCAGCCTTCACCCTTTCACTTTTGGCAGCAATTATGTCTCTGTTGCTCATGTCATGTTACTTTCATTCACTGGAAAGAAGGAGAGGTAGGGTTACAGTTTATGTTTTCAATAATATGATGATCAATTAAGAGAGACTTACTTCTTTATAGAGTCGACGAACTGTGCTACCTTCTAAGAATGATCCTCCTGCCAGAGACAATAGAGGTAAATGCTATCTCTTTCCATTTCAATGAAATAAAAAACTTGGGAACATTTTAACCTCCTGCTTAACTAGTATGCCTTAACAGTTCTGGGTTTCTCATTTGGTATATATGCCTGTGACATGTAAAAGATGTGGTACATAATTAATAGAATTATTCCTGTGTATACTTAGGTGTTCATACTGTACAAATAATATTTATATGCAAGTTTAAGCAATATAGCCTTATGAAAGCTAAGCCGAATTAACTGAAGGTGCAAAAAGTTGAAGATAATTAATTATGCAACACTAAATCATGCGTGTACTTTTCATATGAGGACTAAGTGTCCTCAGCTTATTTGAATATTTCAATATACACTAAGTAGTGCACTTAAAATTCTTAACGTTTTCAATTTTTAATCTTTTTTTTGTTAACAGCCTGTATATAAACAGTCATTCAAAGAATACTAAAGTTCTCCAGGTTTTTTTCTCACTCTACAGTTAATAGTGAAAAATCTGAAAAAAATTGCTGAAATACCACAGGAGAATAGGTGAAAAGTATTTGATGAATACAGATGTAGTACATCTATAACATGTGAAGGAACAGTTACTGCTTATTGCTTTCATTTTCCGTCTTGTGTCCAACTTAACTTGTACTGATGATGGTGATGATTCTTCTTCCAAACATTAATCTACTGTCATTACTTCAGACTAGATTCCAGTCTGTTTGTTTAAACTTGGAAAATAAAGGGGCATGCATATCAATGCAAGTGATCAGACTCCTCTGGTGAATGATTTGGGCCACTTTTGCCCTTCTAATGTGGTTTAAATATGAAATGTCTTACTGATGGACTCTCCTCACATCCATACATATTGTCATATGTAGTAAATGATCTATTTGCTGTGGTCTGTCACTTATATTTTTATAAGTACCATATCTCTTACTGTTCACTGTTGGCCTAAATATTTTTCTTTTTTGGCCTTACAATTCAGCTTTTCTCAGCACACTGTCTTATTTCCTGTAGTCAGTTTGTGCTATAAGCTACAGCTATGATACGTGGAATGATGTAGGCATTTGTCTTGTCTGTCCTGTGCAAAACCTGTTCAAAACCTCTTTCCATAGTTGTCTCCATGTTGTACCATGAGCTGGCCTTTGCTTGGAGTATCACCTCCGGCTACTAATCAAAGCTGATAGCTTCACTTCTATCCTCTTCTGGCAGACTCTGCTAGAAGTGTGTGCAGGAAATGGGCCAGCTGAAGCAGAGCTGATCAAAGCTACTCTTTGAAAAACAATTTAAAGCATTCAGCTCTATCAAAGAGGCTTGCATGATCTCCACTCCCACTGCAATCACTGGAAAAAGACTTCACAGCATCTTGAGAAATTGACATCCTTAGCATGTCTAGAATCAATGTATAAGTTTAGACATATTGATTGTATCTGTATTCCTTCTGGTGTAGAGGCAAAAAGGTTTGTTTCTTCCACTTACAGATTGAGCTGCACTTCACTGGCTTTCATATCTATTGCTTTGCTGTCCAGAGGTTGTAGGCTCAAAAGGGTTGGAGCATTTTGTGGCATCTAGAGAATGTGAAACAGTGGGGCTTCTTTTCATACTAAGTTTTTGGATATAATCACAATATAATTAAAATTGCAGCACTTTTTTCTTCAGGACTGCGTATCTCCAAGTAAATGCTTCATTCTGTGCACATAGTAAGTTGTACTAATTCCTCAGTATTTAAAAATATGCAAGTGCAGCATTGGTATATAATAATTATGTTGTCTTAGTGTATAGCACTAGGATAAAAAAGTCTGCATACCAGATGTTTTTATTAATAGTCTTTCTGAGAGTATGGCTCCACCTCATCCATAGTAAATTATTGCGTCTAGAGAGGGGCCTCATTTTATCTCATCTTGACAAAGCATTTCAGAAATGGGTAGAAAGGTTACTGTTCCATGTCCAGATGAGCTTTGTGCTTTTTCTTTGCAGTCGTTGGTTCTGCACGTGCACGACCTACTCAGCTTCCCGAGCAGTCTTCCTCCTCTCAACAGAATGGTACTGTTTCAGATATATCTCCAGTTCAAGCTGCAAAAAAGGAATTTGGACCCCCTTGTATGTAAACCGTGTATCAAGGACTCATTCATTCTGGGCATTACATGTACATTCTCTTGGATTATGTTGTTATTCATTTATGACATATTGTCTACATGCTCAGTTGTCTGTGAGCTTCCTTGAGGAGCTTTTTCAGAAAGCTGTGGCTAAAGAAATGTTCATTTTCACCATAAACGTGCTAGTATTTGGAATTTGGGGTTTTTTTTTAATCTTCTTTTAACCATAGTGGTGGTGTTTTGCATTTTTTTTTTCATTTAAATTTTTCTGGACTTACTTTAATTCAAACCAAGGGATCACATGTATCTGTCCAAATGTTTTTGGTTGTGTAATTATTGTCTCATTCCCATGACTTTTTTCTAATAAATTTTATGCATTTTAGAAATTTAAATGCATAATGATTCTATTCTAATACTGATTTGCTTGAAAATATAGTTGATAGAAATGCATTGTAATTATTGATAAATTATTTTAATTGATGATTACAGTCTAAGTACTGAAAGTGTTTTAAAATTACATCCTTTTCTTTAAGCACGTAGAAAATCTAACTGTGTAAAAGAGGTTGAAAAATTGCAAGAGAAGCGTGAAAAAAGAAGGTTACAGCAGCAGGAACTTAGAGAAAAAAGAGCTCAGGTTAGTATATTTTAGTTCTAACGGAAAACATGTCAGCAAGAGAAGTTTGCAAGATTGTTGTGCTTTTCTCAGTCTTCAATAATTTTTATGAACTGTGATAATCTTGAAATTAAATGTTTTCATTCTGTATACAGGTTTGACAAATATTTTGGTGTTTGATAGCATTGCTCTCATAACTACTACTTTAGAAGGCTATCCCCCTCTTTTTCTTGCTACAGAAATAACTGTTTTCAATTGCTATCTTGCTGCATGTTCTTCAAAGGACAACTACTGATGATAGCTTAGGGAAAATATATTTTTGAAAATAATCAACCTTTTGACTTTTAGAGAGGTCTGTTATTCTATAGGAGGTAATACAACAGTATGATAAATTGTTCTTTATGGTCTTTAATGCTTTAGAGATCTATTTGAGGCTCCAGTTTTAACAGTGACTTTTAATTTTTCTTTCTTTGAACTAGTCTATGCATTTATAATTTCATTGTGCAAGCAGCTTGGCAGCAAGTTCTTAGAAACTTACGTGAAAGAAATGAAGTTGCTTATCCTTTGAGAAGAATCTCTTAATACTAAATGACTTTCTGTCACAATGGTGTAAAAGTTTTAGCAAAACCGGGAGTGTAGTCTTGTTGACAGCTGTGTGCGTATGTGTTAAGTCTCTAAAGAGATACTACCAATCTGCTGTTGACATGAGAATTACCACCATCAAGTAAATAATTCATAAAATTTATTTTTCATGGTTTAATGACATTTCCAAGGTGACCTAAAATCACCTATGTTAAATTTGTGTTTTATAATTTATATCCCTTTACACAAAACATTGCTTTGTTTTTATGTGTGAGGAACAACCATTTTTGTCTTTATATATTAAAATACTTTGAAGTGGTGTTACTTGCAAAACTTTCTTTTTGTTGCACCTGTGAACACTCCCTTTGCATCTGAGTCTTAACCTTCTATTTGAGGAAGTTGTTGTGAAATGCAGCAATATTTCATCAAGCACTGACTTCTAGTATGCTAGACCTTTAAACAGGGCTTGAAGTATATTAGGTAAATGCTTTCCCCGTAGTAAGCAATACTCCTTTCTGAATGCTGTAAGGAAACATTTCAGCAAGAATACATTTTGTGAAGACTTACTGTCAGCAGTTTTTAGTTCGCTGTAGTCAGAATGGTTGACATCAAGGTACAGTCAGCTTCTGATTACCAGGACACAGTTTTGTCTGAGGTGAGGATTGGTTGTGTCCCAGGTGCAAAGAATGAGCTGGCTTCCTTTCATGTTACTTTCTGAGAGAGCCTACACAGTGTTTTATATTTTTGGGGGGTAGCCATGCAAAACTTATTAAGGCGTGAGCACCAGAGCTGGCCATGTATGGCATCAGCAGCATGTCCTGAAGTGGTGTAAAACAGGTCATTGCAGGGAGAAGTGACAGGAATGTTGTTTAATAAGTTCTGCAGAGAACAAACTAAGCTCAGGCACAGCAAGGCTTGGTGGTGCTCCATGCATGGCCTCTTATGTGTCCGTTCACTCTGGTATTGATAGCTCCAGGTTTAAGGATGGAGCCTGTGTCAGCTGTCTTGCTGGTGGTGTGGGGTCAGGACCAGAAAAGGACTGTGCTGTGTAAGTGCCGCTCAGCAATAGCGAAAACGTCCATGTGTTATGTTATCAACCCTGTTTCCAGCACAAATCCAAAACAGAGCTGCATACCACATACTTCTATGGAGAAAATTAACTCTATCCCAGCCAAAACTAGCACAGCCTGGATGTATATCCTTGGGATTTCTTCTGCTTTCCTGGGGGTCTGAGGCTGTCACAAGAGTTTGCAATACATCTGAGTATCTGTAGGAATTAACACAGGACCATTAGTAGCACCAAGTTCCTGTAACTGACTTGTAGCCAGTAGGGTTGTGTTTAAAGCAACTGGAGTTCCTGCACTGTCCTCTGTGATGTTTGTTGCACTTGTGTAATGGAGTATCTGTGCATCTGTCAGAGTGTCATATGTCAGAATAAGAAGTGTTGACTGTTTATGTTTCTTTAGTGTGAAGGTTCTGACAAACGCAGGAGTAACTTCTTTTTCTTTAGTAGACTATTAATGAGTCCTCCATTAAAAAGAATTTGCCATTATATGCCAACCAAAAACATGACATAGGAAGCATATAACTGTTTCCTTAATGGTCAGTAAATTAACTACATCAGAGGGAAAAAGGCATTAAACTTACATTAAATTTGCAAGAGACATTTCTGCAGAAAAAGTAAGATTTCAGTTAAAGTGTACTTTTCTTATAGATACTGAACTTAGCTCATTTCAGGAAACAAAAAGTATAGTAGAAATTCTGTTGCTTACTTTTCCCTAGGATGTTGATGCTACAAACCCAAATTATGAAATTATGTGTATGATAAGAGATTTCAGGGGAAGTTTGGATTATAGACCACTGACAACTGCAGATCCTGTAAGTATGTCAGCAACATGGAAATGTTTTATCTGTGCTTTTGCTGTGTGTTTTCTTTTTTTTTCGATGTGTACTTCTTTGTGTAAATGTGAAAAATAGGTATTTTAATATGTATTAGTTTTAAGTATAACATGGGTTTATTTTTCCAGTAATTTGATGATATTGAAATGAGTAGATTTTGGAAGTCCTAGGTTAGTAAATTACTGTTAAGTTATTTAAATACCTTTTTACTATTAAATAATGCCAATATGGACTAAGTACCCACTCAGACTTTGTATTGTAAATTTTCCTGGGATGTTAGGGGATATGCACACAAAACCCTGCTTAGTATAAAGATTAATATTTGATGTTTGAAGGTGATGTGGGCCTTTGGTTTGAAGACAAGTCAGAGGAGCAGAATCATTAAGTGATGAAGACTGTAAAATCTCTGGAAATCAGAGAATTTGACAATTTCTATCAATAGAATATCTATCTGTTAAAGCTGGATTTGCTTCAATAGTCCAAGATGTACCTGTTAGTCCATAGGGTTAAATCACTCTCTGCAGGGAGTTTTGTTAATGTATTGTTCTCCCTCTTGGATTCTTGGCTACTGAGCAGACACAAGAGGCTTTTACATGTTCAGATGACTCCCTGTCTTGGAAATAATTTCTTTGCTTAAATGATTGGTCATTTAATTCAAGAAGAGAAGTCAAATAAAGTTAAATATTTTGTAACTGAAATTGGGGTATAGTTCACTGAAAGACTTTCCTTTGCAGATTGATGAACACAGAATTTGTGTTTGTGTACGAAAACGACCACTCAATAAAAAAGGTATGTTCATTGAAGATTTTGCTGATTTCTTTATCTGAAAATTGCTTCTGATAGTAACATTATTTATTTGCGTTAAACAGCTCTAGAAATACTGATCGAAGGTGAAACTGTTATATTAGACAATGTGTGTGATGGACCTAGAAAATTCATAGACTCATCATAACCTGGGTAGAGATGGGGAGAAAAGTAGTTTAACTGCCACAGTTTTATGGATTGGAAGCTGAAACACAGAGAGAGTGCAGGTGTTTTCCAAGGTCTTCTAGGATGTATTTAGTTGATCTGGAAATGAATTCTGCTGTAATTTCTCTGGTATTCTTACATTGCATTAGGATCACTGTTGTTTTAAAATATCCTTCAAGTGATCTCCTTGGGCAGAGAGTTACACAGTGAAAACTTTCATACACATTTTTGTACATACATTTTAATACTTTCAAGTGGTCTTGAATCAGACATCAAGGAAACAGTTCGGGTAGAGGACTCTTATGACATGGTGCCTAAACATGTCCAAGACATCCTGACATGGTGTTGTGGTCTGAGCCTGGCCAGATGCCAAGTACCCATGGAAATCACCCGCTCACTCCCCCTGCAGCTGGACAGAGGAGAGAGAAAAAAAAATTCGAAGTGTTCATGAGGCTTGAGATAAGGATTTGAGAAAAATCACAAGCAAATATAGGCAGGCTACTTAAAGATATGAAAGTAAATTTATTACACTAACAGAAACAGAACAGGATAATGAAAAGTAAAATGAGGTTTTGGAAAACACCTTCTTTTCCCCCACTCCCTTCTCCCAGCTCTACCTCCTACGCAAACGGTGCAGGGAGACAGAGAATGGGGGTTTTTTGGTCAGTTCATCATCTGCGGCTTCTTCCTGCTGCAGAACTGGAGTCATCTTCCCCTGCCGTTCTTTGGGGTCCCTTCTGGGAGCCAGTTCTCCAGGAACTCCTCCCACGTAAGTCCATCTCACGAGCAGCAGCCTTCTGTGAACTGTTGCAACATAAATCAATCCCATGGGCAACAGCAGCCCTCAAACTGCTGTGTCATGGGTCACACCCCCACAGGGTGCAGGCCTTTACAAGCATCCACCTGCTCCAGCGTGGGCACCTCCACGGGCTGCAAGTGGGTCTGTGCACACCTGTGGTCCTCCATGGGCTGCAGGGGGGGCAACCCACCTCACCATGGTCTCACCACCAGCTGCAGAGGAATTTTGGCTCTGGCTCCTGCAGTGTCTCCTCCCACTCCTTCCGACCTGACCTTGGTGTCTCCATGTCGTTTTTCTGCTCACATCTTCTCATTCATCCCCTCTTCCCTGGCTGGAATTAAAACTGCGCCACCGGGATTGTTTTGAATTCCTTCTTAAATCTGTTATCCCAGAGGCGTTACCACTTCTAATTGGCCTGTGGCATGTCCATCTTTGCAGCCAGACAGACATTGGCCTTGCAGGACATGGTGGTGGGGCTTCTAGCAGCTTCTCACAGAAACCACCCCTGCAGCCCCCCGCTACCAAAACCCAGGTCTTGCAAAACTATGACACAAGGCTAGTGGATTAGAGACAAACAGAAGACCTGTACACCCTGGAGCTGCTGCTCAGGGCTGGCAGAGTTACCCTAGAACATATCAAATGCCACTAAAAAACTGTTAGGTACTAAAATAACTCCCTAGTGACTTTTAAAAATGTGGTCAGTGTTACAACTCTTTTTCTTACTGCCTTCTCATCAGACTGGAGTCTGCATTCAAAAAAAAAACCCCAAAACTGTTCAACTTTCAACTCCAGTTAAATCCCAATCTTCCTAGGAAGTTCTTTACTTTCAGTGGGAATTTAGGACCATAAATGCTAACTGGATTGCAGCCTGTCTGAATCCAGTGCTGAAAGAGGTTTATTTCCTTCTCTTTCTCTTACATTCTGTTCAGCTGAAGGACTCATAAGAGCATCACTCTGATGCTGAAGCAACATGGGATGCATTTATTGTTTTTGTACTGTCAGAACTACACATTGAGGATTATCCAAAGCATATCCAGAGGAAAATGGGAGAAATATTTTCCTTTCTCATACATATGTTGGTACGAGTATATATAGTTAGGTTTTGTCTTATTTTTCCCTTTCACATCGCTGCTTCTATTTTTTTTTTTTTTTTCATTTTTACCTTTACTCTTGTCTCATTCATTTTGGTCAGACATCACCTTCTAGCTGTGCTGAAGGTGGGCAAAGTGAAATTGCAGTAAATAAGTTGTTATGGGACATGAGTTGGGAAGTTGGATTTGATTTTGTGAAAGTTGCATACCTTAGGTATTAGTGATTGGGAGCTATTAGAAAAGTAGATCAGAAGTGTTTGTAGGAAGATGAATGCCTAAAAATGAGATTGGCACTGAAGCTGTTTTGCATTGTTAAGAATAAACTGTAGTAAAAAAGGTGTTAACTAAATAATCTGCGTAGGAGATGATAAGCTAGTACCCACATGATGCAATCTCCTGAATTCATAAGAAACAGTATTTCTCATAAAACCATAGAATAGTATAAAAGAATTAAAGATGCTAGACCGTAACCCTATGAACAGAAAAAATAAAATTAATTTGTTTTGTCATCTCACAAACACAGAATTATCACCAAAAAATTTAAGGTGGTCTCAGCACCAATTGTGCTGTGGATTGACTTTGCAGGAAGTAGGTGTTCAGAGTGACATTTTAAGATTTTATTTCAGTGACATGTATTTATAATTGTGAAATGTGTTGTGGGTTTCAGAGACACTATTCCTAATTTTCATCATCAAGGAATGCAGGTTCTCATACCAAGTAGCTGGAGGAGGTAAATGTCTTATTCCAAACAATTTTTTAAGAAAAATCATCTGCCGACTGGTTAAACTAAAAAGGTTTTGCTGCAAAGAGTTGTGCATCATACATTTCTTTTCATCACTGTTCTTTATTTTTTCTCTGTTATTTATGCAGAATAATTGCATTTTATTTTATTGTAGTGCAGTTGAAAAATTGATTATACAGTGACTGAAATGTGTGTTTCTGTTTGTGTGTAATGTAATGCAATGGTAACCATTGTACTGTTTGATCAGAAAGTTAACCCATGAAAAGGTTTCTATCTGGTTGTATAAAGTCACATGAAATTCTTGAACTGCATACCTTAAGAAATTTTACATAGGAATGCAAGTAGGACACATTAGTGCATTCTGACTATACACACAAAAGGTCTCTATTTTTGTGCATATTATGGATCACTGGGTTCTCTGTTTTGCTGACTCATATACTATACAACAATTAGCAGTAAATTGCAATGTTGCATAGTAATTATAATCTGGGATCTCTGTTGAAGTCACAGTGATAGGAAGGATCTTTATAATTTTCAACTTTTTCTACTTACCAGGTAATTTTTAGAAAGGATTTCAATTTAGAGGAATTACATATTAAAGATGTGTACTGTAGGTTCCAGGAGGAATACAGAAATGAAACTGTCTGTGAGGAATGAAAGCAAAATTTTTCTTTCTAAAAGCTGTAAACATATGAGTATAATGTTAGGGATTTAGAGAAAATATAAAGATAACATTTTAGAATAAAACATATTAGGATGTTAATTTCTTCGTAGTTTCAAGCTGACAGTCTGAGCAGTATAGGACTAGCATAGTTTCTCCACTAGAGAAAGTAATCGTAAAAACTCAAGATGTATGGTAGTAAGCTGTAGAAGAGTATATAATCACTGAGGTAAAAGATCTCAAATCAATGGATGTATTATAGAATACATAACAAGTTGCAATGATAGTGATGTAGTTAATGATCATAGTTTTTCTAATCAGCTTTGTACCTGTCCTTAATTTCCAGCAATTGTTAGGATAGAATGACTAGACTTCCAAAATGAAATCTCTTACTTAGCAGATTTCTATCTAGGCACTGGAAGCCCAGATCCATTGCAGTGTTGTTACTTGGAGGAGCTGTGTTATCTGAGATGTTATAAGAGTGTAAACAGTGGAAAAATGTAAAAAATAATGATGTGTTGTTAGTTAAATATATATTTCACTTATTTTATAGAAACTTTAATGAAAGACCTTGATGTAATAACAATTCCTAGTAAAGATGTTGTGATGGTACATGAACCAAAACAAAAGGTGGATTTAACAAGGTACCTAGAAAACCAAACTTTTCGTTTTGATTATGCCTTTGATGACACGGCTCCTAATGAAATGGTTTACAGGTATGTGTATATGCTTTTTTATGGTGAATATTTTTTCTCATGCTTTTTCCATGATATTAACTGTTACACTTACCTTGGTCATAGACTTTATTCCTATCCTCTGTGTTACCAAAATGGTATATTGCTACCTCCATTCTTTTGCCTGTTTACTTTTGTTTTAACTCTTTATCGCTAATTCTTCACCTACAATGTCATGTCCACCTCTGCTGACCTCATTCCTGCTCCCAGTCCTCCTCCAAGCCTTGCTGGTTTCCAGGCTCTAGCAAGTATTGCCTGCCTCCTCAGCTAATGATTACTTGAGCCACGTAATGAGTTCTCCATTTGCCTCTGGGTTATTGTCTTACTATTAGTGTGTGTGCAGCACCTGAGAAACCTGAGTCACAGCTTTTGGTCATCAGAAAACCTGGAAGAAAAGGACAGCCCTAGCACTAAAGAGCTTGCAGTTTGAATATATGATAATTGAGAGATGGAGACAAATCAGTAGAGGGTGAGAAAAGAGTACAAATAACATGAGAGAGTTGATATTGCTGTATTGCTGAGATACCTGAGCTGACTTATCTTCTGGAAACAATCTGACTGATGTAGCATGGAAGTGTATGGAGCCAAGTTATTTAGCTCAAAATGTGCAATCTCTCTAATTTAAAAACCAACAGCAACAAAGACACATATTCAGTTTCAGACCCACGGTATTTGGATCTCCACTTTCTTCTTTGCTCTTCTGTTTCACTTCCACTGCTGGTACAGAATAATGCACACAGCACTTTTAAAAGCATGTTTAGAAGTAGCTATTTGCCTTGTACAAGTTACCAAATGGAGTACATACAGTAGCAGGCAAGGTTAGACACCATGACACAATCTTGGTCATAATCTTGATATGCCGTCTAAATACTGTGAAGCCTTTTGCAGAAAATATTGATATTAAAAAGGAATTTAATGAAGATGGTATTCCTTATACTTGGAAAGTGTTTCCCATAGCCTTAAATAGTATTGACAGAGAAATACCTTAATTCTTGTTTTTCATCCACAGCTAGGAAGTGAAACTTAGGATTGTGATCGATAGTGGATAACAAAAAAATCATAGTAAGAGAATTCTTGAAAGGTTGCAAAATTGAAAACTTCTGTCATATGCTTGTTATATTTAGAGAAGAGGGTGAAATAACAATCTTGTAACACTAACACTAACAAAAGAGTTCTAAACAACAAAGCTGTGTCCTTGGAGATTTCTGTCTCTGCTGGTTGTTTACTGGTAGCCTCTTTCCTTTCCATGATTCTGAAGAGCTGTGGGAGAGCCAGCTGGCTGGTTATGCATGAAATAGTTCTCCTGCTTGACAATCCATTCTTCTGATCTCCCTCCTTCCTTTTATTTATCTTTGTGAACATAGTGTTTAAATGTGAGGGGTGGTTTTGGTGTACGATGTTGTTGTATTTTTTGTACTGAGTTTTTTCCAGAGTTATTAGTTATGCAATACATTAATGGCAATACAAGAATATATTTTAAGATTATTGTATTCATACTGAAATAGTAAACCTCTAGTCTTCCTCCTTTTCCCTCATATGGCACAATAATGACCATTGCTTGAAGGGCAATCTTCTTTAAGGTCTCCTGTAATAACAGAAGTAAGAGCAAGATAAGTATCATCATGTGCTCTCACCAGAACCTCAGGGTCACACTAAGGAAATATTGTGTCAAACTGCTTCACTTTTCTGCAATAAGCTAAAATTACTGTATGTCTATACTGAAAAAATGTTCTTCAGTCTGAGGTAGAAAAGTGCTAGTCTAATATTATTATTGCTATTACTGTTACTACTACTATTACCACCATTATTACTATTACCATTATTACTACTATTATTATTTTGCTTAACCTGTATTTTAAGTGTTTTTTAGTCCATGAACCACAACACTGAGTTGCAAGTTATTGTTAATATTAAACAACTGTCAGTAGTTGGAATGTGTATGCCTTACGAGATTTAAAGGAGAACCAGTTTACATTTTTAAAATAAGATTGCAAATAAAAGTTCTAGTAAAAATAAAGTTCAGCTCTTCTGACATAGTATCATTAGGACTTGTATAATCCTTTATGAAAACTTTTTTAGATATGTTTGTATTTTGTCTTACTTTTAAATAGGTATGATCAAGTCCCTTTTCAATAAATCACCAAAATAAATAGTTTCAAATTTAATCAAACAGAAATAATGGAGTGTGCTTCTAAAGTGGATAGACATTGTGAATTTTTTAAATTTATATATAGAAAGAGCAAACATCAAAATATGGGAATATCCTCTTGAGAACTTAGAAGGTATATATTTAGAAAAAGCAAAAAAAGAAAGACTAAGGCTGATAAGGAATCATCTGGTATATTCTTGATGAAAATTCATAATTCAGCTAGACCTAGATTCTTTACATAACTGTGGGTTGCTGCTGAATGGCTCAGTCTTGCCCACATTATTTTTGTGAGTGATCTTATGTTTGAAAGCGGAATGAAGGAAGGTTGTAGCATCTCAAGTGTTTCCGTAATCAATTTTTTCCTTTTTCGGTCACTTATAGGTAATTTATGTGTAAACAACTAGAAAAAGTTTAGTAAGAAAGACTGTTACAATGAGACTCCTATCCCCATATGCAACTCTCCATTAGTTTACCTGTTGCTATTGGAGATTACAGTGAAATAATGGTAATAAGCAGCTGAAGTAGGAACAATAACTCCATGTTTTCTGAAGTAAAAATTAATTCCCTAAAACAGGAAATGACACTTAAGATAATAATTTTGACTCAGTAAATAGTACCTCAGGGATAAATAGATTTTTTCCTTCTTAAGAGCTTGGGTATCCATTTTTTTGAGCCTTTTCTTAATGCATGTTCTCAAAAATTGAGTTGTGCAGTGTTGTTCTGGCCACTTATCTTTCAGATTTAATCCTGGAAGTTGATTTGGGGTGAAAAAAAAATCCCTACATCTGAATTTTAATATTGACAAAACCCATAACTGCTGCACTGTCCTACTTCGATATCTTCTTACTCTGGCACATTTAGGGAGCTCCAGGTTTCATGTAGTAAACTGTGGTATGTTGGATCATTAAAATAAGGAAATCTTTTTTCTTAAGGTTTAAAGGAGGACAGTATTGTAAAACAAGTGGGAGAGACCTTGAAGCTTTTGAAAAATTTTAATGCGTTAAAGCTGGTATTCTCCTTAGTTCAGAAATCAATGTATAAATGTCCTTTGACCTCTCAAAGTAGAGGACCAATTTTGTCACTTCTGGCCTTAACATTTCTATTGTCCTTATGGTAGTGTCATCTTAAAGTAGTTCAGTTTCTTAGGTATTGGTGTTTTTTTTGCATTTCAGGTTTACAGCTCGACCTTTAGTGGAGACCATATTTGAAAGGGGAATGGCCACTTGTTTTGCATATGGGCAAACAGGCAGTGGAAAAACCCACGTGAGTATTTCTTCTACATGTCAGCAATACACTTTTTTTACATATGACACACTTAGATGAGTTCTAATAAGTAAGAAATAAGTATGTTACAGTTCTGTGATTTTTATAGTGCTTTTTTTTTTTTTTTTTTTTTTTTTAAATTTAGACTATGGGTGGTGACTTTTCAGGAAAGAACCAAGATTGTTCTAAAGGCATATATGCACTTGCAGGTGAGACTTCATTGATCAGTTGTCTTTTGGCAGACTTCATTGATCAGTTGTCTTTTGGCAGATCTGTTGGGATCAATAAATTTTGTACTCACTGCTGTACAAACATAACAATTTGCATATTTTGCATTACAGTGGAGCTTTGGTAACATCAAAAGTTATTCCTACTTGTGTATCCTTTATACAGTAATGGAAATATAAAATGCAAATCATTTCAAAAAATGCAATAACAGATTATTTAAGTTTATAAATCTGGTGTCTTCTGTATCTTCCAGTATAATATGGCGGTTCAAACTCTGTTGTTTTAAGCCTTGGTTGACTGACCCTATCTGTTATTCTTGCAAAATATGAGATGCTGTAAAATAGACCATTGCACATGAATGAGTTTTCACTAAAAAACACATGATGAGTTTTCTTTTTATTCTGGAAATGTATTCACAGCTCGAGATGTCTTTTTAATGCTAAAGAAGCCAAACTATAAGAAGTTAGAACTTCAAGTATATGCAACATTTTTTGAGATCTACAGTGGTAAGGTAAGTCCCTGGTCTTTTCCTGAGGACAAGGGAATTTCTTATTCACAAACAAGATTTTGAGCTTGTCACATGAAAGATTTTTTTTCCTCTTTGTACTAGAAACTATGTTTCAAGTAATTCTCTTCCCTTCTAATAATGTTTTTGCATGGAATGCTTTGCATTATTTGATATGAAGTTTGAAACAGGAGTGTTTTTTAAAGCTTCTCTCTAACTTTTCTGGTTTTCCCCTTTCCTAAGGTTTTTGACTTGTTGAACAGGAAGACAAAATTAAGAGTGTTAGAAGATGGTAAACAGCAGGTCCAGGTGGTGGGATTGCAGGAGCGGGAAGTCAAATGTGTTGAAGATGTTCTTAAGCTTATTGAAGTAGGCAACAGCTGCAGGTATCTTCCATAGCTTACACCAGCTTTTCATTGTATGTTAAGAAATCAGGACAAGATTTTTTGTGGTATCTTCATAGTGATGCCTTTTTAATATGCAATGCTTTTTTTGATGATGTTGTCTGCAAGTAAGCAATCTACCTACATTTTAAATAGAGAGATTTAGAGTCTCTCTGTCTCCTAGAAAGAAATAACTGATTTTTCAAGAGGATGTGAATTGCATGCATTATGTAAGCAGCTTACTGACTTAAATTCACATCATTTAAAATCTGGAATGCTGCCAGATTCTTCATCTCTAAAAGGCCTTGATGCATACTGGCAGAGGTTGAGCACAATTTTTTTTTTTTAAAGACTTCAGCTCAATTGTTTTTAAAATTAGCCTAGAGCATGGAATGCTGCATGATCAGATAAAAGTGCCATCAGCATTTTATGTGTGAGCTCTCTCTCGTAATCTGAAATACATGAAGATCTGATTTTAAAAGGGAGGTAAAATGTTACTAATCTTCCATTTCTGCTCGAAGAGAGGGAAAAAGAAGCATAATTGTACTATGTATATCCAGTTATTAGAGTTCTATCCCTAGTGTCCAAAAGAGTGTTAGACATGCTGTCAACATATAATAAAATACAGGAATCTGCCCTGAAAAACCTGTCATTGTGAGGTTAGTGTTTAATATGTATGGTCCTCCACCTATTAATATGTCTTTCCCTTCTCTTGTTTAAAGGACATCTGGCCAGACTTCTGCAAATGCACACTCATCTCGAAGCCATGCAGTGTTTCAGATTATTCTCAGAAGGAAAGGGAAATTGCATGGTAAATTTTCTCTGATTGATTTGGCTGGCAATGAAAGAGGAGCAGATACTTCCAGTGCAGATAGGCAGACTCGGCTGGAAGGTGCAGAAATTAACAAGAGCCTTTTAGCACTCAAGGTAATTGATACATTACTATTGCCTTTGAGTAGGTGGAAGCCTACATATAGTAGCAGTGACTAGTAAAATTAGTGTTTTTGCAGGCTTTGCTTGCCTACATTGTCTACTGATGTGACAGGTAAAATAATGTATTGATTTTTCCTTCAAGTGTCTGAATGAGCACTTAGTAATTCCCAAGTAGAAACAATGCAGAAACATTGTGCTATCAACTTACGTTAGTTTTTGTAAAATAACATAAAAACAGCCCACCAAAACCAGCCAGCCACCCCATCAAAAACAAAACCAACCAAAAAACTAAACAAAAAACCCCAAATAAATAAACAAGAAGCCCCCTGAAAAACCAACTTCCCAAAAAGGCCCCAGTGGTTGAATTTGCAGACAATTCTGATATATATCTAAAATGGGAAGGCAAATGACTTATTTTGGAAATAACTTACATTGGTACTCAAGGTAAGAAGTACTAACAGGAAATATCTTTCTTACTGATATTCTTACTTAATATTCTTACTGATCTCACTATTTTTAAAATAAAAAATAAAACTACATTGACAACATATTTACTGCTGTTAATATATTCACTAAAGCAAAACAACAACAACATGTCCAGAAAAAACTAGCAAATACCTTAAAATAAACCTTGAAAGTTGAAAATCATTTTTGACAACTCTTCTTCATAGCAAATAGTGTGATACAATCACTTTACAGATTTACATACATCAACCCAGGACATATCAACAGAGCTAAGAAATACTATTTAAATATTCATATGCCTTTTTTGTTTGTTTGTTTTGTGGTGCTTGAAAGAGGTTCAGTCTAAATAGGGAAAGTAATTCTTTGATTTCAAACTGGAGAAACAGTATTTTTGTATGTCTCAGAACTTATCTTTGTTGTTGGTTAGTTTTGCCTAAGTTTACTATCCTCAGCACCAGCGCTGTGGTTTTATATAAAGAATCTGAATTCCAAAGTCACTGTGCTTACTTTTTTATTCCCAGTATAAACTTGGGAGAAGACTGTCATCTGACTAAACAGATCTCACAAAACACCACAAAATTGTAGTATATAATGTGTCATTGCAAAATTGTATGGCATGTTGAAAAATTGAAAGCAGCAGTTCCAAAACTGGTCTGTTTTGATTTAGCATCAAAGTAAGCAATGCAGGGAACATTGGGTTGATGTTACTACTCATTTTCAAATGTAATTGAATAAAGCTGTCTTGTTTAGGAGGAAGTTTATTTTGTACTCATGTAGGATAGTGCTCATACAACATATTTGGTTAGTTTTCATACAACTTGTCTTTAATTATAGCAAAAGGCTCTGCTGCTGCTGTACTAATGATTTTCATCTAAATTATATGGAGAAACGGGAAATAAAATAAATACAGGTCTTGCAGAGGTCTAAAAGGTGGTACAAAAAGATAGAAGTTTCTCAATGATATGTTTTCCATTTTTCATCTATCCCCAAAAACATTGCACAGCTTTTCCATCTGTATTCAGGAGCCATGAAGTTATTGTCAAGTTCAAATTAAACTAGTAGATTCTGAGAAGTGGTCTTTGGTGCTAATCCAAGACTTGCTCTTTGCATTTGGATATCAGTCCTGTCTTAACTTGTTCAGATTTTTGGTACAGGAAGGTGTTTCTGTAATGTCTCTACATGGAGGTAGTGTTGTAATTTTGTCACCTGGTTTTCAGAGATGTAATGAAAGCCAAAAGTAGTTTAAAACTCCATTAATTTAGAAGCTGTTGGTGTCCTTCTATAACCTTTTACTAGTAAGGAGATCACCCAATTCTATTTTTTCAGGAGTAAGCAAACTAAAAATCATTATAGTGAATTAAAATATCTTAATTAAGCTTGCTGGTTGCCATATCAGTAATTCAACATAGGATATGTCTGCAGCTGGAGGGTTAGTTGAAGTTCTGTAGAACTATTCATGTAACACAAAGGCCATTCCATCTATTAGTGCAGGTAAAAGCAAAGCTCTAATTTGAAAAATGCTTGCAGTATGGTTGGTTGTAGAAGTTCTATGTGTAGATATGATAAAAATGCACCAAGGTGGGCAAAGTGTTAAGGCGAAGACAAAATCTGGAATTAATGATCAAAATATTATGATGACAACAATGCAAAAATTTAAAATAAAAATTTATTTGCATAAGAAGTAACTTATTAGATAATGTTAGAGCACTGAGTGGACAGAAGTGATGTTTAGGTTAATGCTGTCTTGGTTTGCACTGTTGAACTTAGTTGCTGCTGTAACTTCTATAGTAATTTCATAATATTTACATCTGTACAGTATTGCTCACTGGAGCCCAACCAATTGCAAGTATTAGTGTAGCCCCATGCCCCTGTGAGTGAAAGAGAAGATCTTATCCCTGTTTTTTCAAGTAAAAGGTATTTTAAAACAGGGAATGACTTAATATTTTCAAGTTTCTTTCAAATGCTGAGTACATCAATAATGAGCTATGCCTACTAGGTTTGTGACCTGTGGAAGCTTTCCAAAAGCTTTTTCTGAGCTGTAAAGAAAGACAGTGGTAAAGTCAGAATCAAAGCCACTGCTTTTAACTGATACAGTTAACCCATGTCCCTGTTCATACAGCTGCTACTGACAGGGGTTGTAGGTCATTCAGGCTTTTGCAGCTGATAATCAGGAGTAATTGTTAGCCTGTACATTGTTTTGTTGAACAAGTTTTGGTTTTGGATACAATAGAGGTAAACATTTTGGATGACATTGAGACAGTTTTTAGGCTTCTAATCCTTTCTAAATTCCTTCCTCTCTACTATGCTTAAGGAGAGGTAGAGAGAAGCCTAACGCTTCTTGAATCCAAGCTTTAGTGAATGATATTTTAGAGGAGAGCGTTAAATATAAGGCATGTATTTTCTGATTATGACTTGCCTTTTAATTGTATTCATTTAACCCATGCTAAAGAATCTCTTTGTTCTTTCAGGAGTGCATTAGAGCCTTAGGCCGAAATAAACCTCACACACCCTTCAGAGCAAGTAAACTTACTCAGGTGCTAAGAGATTCATTCATTGGAGAAAACTCACGTACCTGTATGGTGAGTTGTCTTGGTTAACTGTTCTAACAATTACAGAGAGAAAAGACCCTGAAAATTTAGGCTTCCATGTTTAAAATTGGTTGCTTTCTACTGGCAATGTGTTGGACTTAAATTTATCCACTAATTGATGTTATATGTGAGGGGGATTTCAACAGAGCCATTTCTCTGTTGAATGGTTTAGATTGAGTATTAGGAGAAATATCTTCTCCAGAGGGATTGTCAAGCATTGGAACAAGCTGCTCAGGAAAGTGGTCTAGTCACCATCCCGAGAGATATGTAAAAGATGTGTAGGTGTGGCACTTAGGGACATGCTGGTGGGCTTGGCTGGGTTAATGGTTGGACTCAATGATTTTAGAGGTCTTTTCCAACTCAAATGATTCTATTATTCTCTGAATCTGTGATTTTAGGTAACTTGTTCCCTTCTCACTTTTTAATTGACCTTTCTTATTGCTTGTTCTAGTTTTCTAGAGGCAGGGAGCTAGACACACTTCCAGCTTGAGAAGTTTGTTTGTTTGTTTTTAATAGTGTCTTAATTATAAAAGAGTCTTGTTTGTAGTGCAGAATTTTGGAAAAGGTGGTGTACATTGGAAGTACAATAATGAGTTATGATCTTTAAATGACAAAGATTAAATTAAAAGTTGGTATCAAGGTCATCAGAATCCTTCAGGCTGTTGAGGGGGAAGTTACTGAGATAGATGGGATGAATAGCTGTTGTAAATAAAAACGTAAAATATATATAAGTATATATAAAAATAAACAATATAAATTGAAAATATTATAAATATTTTAAATTACTGTTAACACTTATATAAGTATATATAAATATGTAAATAGTTGTTGAATAGCTGTAAATGTGCATTTGCACCAGTCTGAAAAACAGAATTCTTCTGACAGATGGTGGAAAGGACAGCTAAGAGTCCCAGTGTCCAGTTGTTTTATTTGTGCATCCTTAACATTTCTCCTTATGTGAGCTCTCTGCAGTGCACACTGATTGCTAGGCTTGTTTGTGTTGGTTACTTTTCACAGGCTCCCTGGAATTAAATAGTCTAGAGGCCAGAGAAATCTGCAGACCACAATCTGGAAACCATGGTATTAGGGCAACTTAGTCTTCCCTTTAGCTGTTAGGTATGGTTCTAATTTGAAAATGGTGGTAAAATAGCATTTTTATTAACCTTTTTTCTTCCAGTTTCCTGATGAAATGACAGGATAGTTTTCTTTCCCACTGAGACATACCTGACCAAGCTGAAGGTGTCCCTGCTCACTGCACGGGGATTGAACTAAATGACCTTTAAAGGTCTCTTCCATCTCAAATCATTCTATGGGTCTATAACTTCATAAATCCTTTGCAGGATCAGAAAGCTAGATGGTGCATCTCTAGCTAATGTATCCACACTACTTAAGGTGGTTTGAAAAATTAGCCTGTTGAAAATTACTCTCTGCACATCGAATAATTAGCATTTGTGAATATTTCATGAAGTTCTTAATTAAGAAAAAGAATCCCCTCTGAAAATGGAAATATACTTAAATTATTTTTTTAATTTTTTCATTCACTTAAGTCCAGTCTCTTCACAATTAAGCCTAAGAAAACCCTTTCAGGATAAGATACTGCTTTCAAACTCATTATTCTGTTACTTTTATTAGTAGTAGGACCACTTGTGACATTCTGGTTTTAGTATTTTTTGACATGTAATTTTTTTAATCAAGAATTTTATCAGCAGAATTTTCTTAAGATACTGTCATGGTTTAACCGCAGCCGGCGACTAAGGAATTTCACAACAAGATAGATTTGATCCAATGTTCACATGTGCTGTTTGTATAAGACGTTTTGCAGCTATGTGGTGCTTTTCAATATGGAATGCATATCAAATGATGCTGTAAAAGCTTGTGATTTTTAACTTACTAAGAGATGCCTGAAATTTCTTGGTATAAAATACGTGCTGCATGTTTTCCACTTGCTTTCTGACATATAAATCTTCAAGGAGGATTTTTTGAGTAAAATTAATTGGGTAGTTTCTACACTTCATTTTAATGTGACTTTCCCTTTTATTGTTTATGGACTCCCTATTGCAATTGTACAAGTTACATCTTTAGGGATGGAGTATTCTCTTCTGTATATAATATTAAACTATGATTTAGAAACTTTTTGATTTTTCAAATTTCAGAAAAATATTTTGAAAATAACTTCATTACATGGACAGTTAGGATTTGCTTCCTTCAAAAGAAATCCAGAGACTTACAGTCAGCAGTCAGCATAAATAGGTTTTTTTGAATGTTATCAGTCATTGCAGTTTTACTGTTCTTGCCTTTAAATAGTTTGAGAAAACACTTCAAGTTGTTTTTGAAGAGTTGCACAGTAGCATAATGTATAATTATTTGGAAGTTGCAATGTGACTATGTAGAACAGTCTCATTTTTTAACCAGTGCTGCTCCTTGACATGTTACATTCTTGATGTGCTGAAATGGTCAGACTCCTCAGCCCTCCGGTGTGGGAGTAGGAACCTGCAGACTTCCATGTCCTAACAGGGCCATTGATCCCGCTGTGATGGCTTTTAAGCAATGTAGACAATTTCTAAATAGGAAGGATGGTAATTGCAGGTCTTAAAGATATTCCTGTCCATAAGCAGCACAGCTTTTTCACTTGTCATTTGAAATTAGGAATGAGGAAGTTAGTGACAGAGAGGTCAGAGTCCTCCTGTCCTGCCTGGACTGGGCTTGTTGGGGCATGAGGAGATGTTATAGACCAAGACTTGTGCACAGGTTCGTGTGCCCTGAGTGGGGTATCCACACGGACCAGGGCATCTACGGTGGCACTTCCCTAGAGCAGCTGTACCTTACGCTCTTTAAGTTGGAGCAGTCTCCTAGTGCTACAGCAGAGGTTGTAAATAGGTAAAGCAAAAGAAAGGATGGAATTCATACACCACGTCCAATTGTCAGGAAGGTTCAGCTGTCCCCAGGAAAGCAGGGCTGTATCACTTGCAACGATGCCTTGGGAAGACAAACACCATCACTATAAATGCCCCTGTCTGTGGTGTGCCCTGCACATTGAACTGGTGGAAGAGATGCATGCATTTTTCATGTTATATGAGTTTGGTGGGGTTTTAGGAACTTGTAGGTTTTTGTTAAAGAGACATGCAGTTGTGTGGTCTTGAATATAAGCTTGTTGTTTTCCTTAGTAACTGATGTGTACCAGTATTTGAGATTTAAACTTTGGTCTGTATGGTAACAGGCTCTTTAGACTTTCTTTTTTCACTTCCACCACATATTTTTTCCTTCTCCCCAGGAGAAATTCCTTTCAGGATGACTACCTGTGCTTTTATACAGGAATGTCAGCAGCAGGATGAAAGAGAAGACTGGAATTATTTAATCAGTTTCAGTCTCCTAAGTCTGTGATGCCACAAAAATGTTAGTGTGTAGGATTATAGAGGTGTTTGTCCTGGGCAGAGCCTTTATGACTCTTGAAAAGAGCACAGGTGGAAAAATTGGACTACTGAAAGAAACTAGGACAAATAATGATGCCACTGTTTCCCAATCACAGTTTTTTATTTTTGCTAATTTCAGGAAAGGTGGTGCTATCTTCAGAGTATTTTATTTAACGGGAAAAAGAAAGACCTTTAGATTCCAGAAATGTCTGAAAAAAGCTTGCTATCAAGTATTGTTTACAGATAACTTCTAATCGAGAAAAAAATATGTCTTTACTTGGGAAAGTAGTTAAGCTTATCTTTACTAAGTACCATTTCTGACTCTGGCCAAAATCAGCAAAGTCTCCTTGAATAGAGGACAGCCTACAAACATATTTAAAAAAAAATCTGATATTTGTTTGTAGAATATATTAGATTTGCAGTCTATTGAGTTGCATATTTTCTTTTTTGAGGTGTCTTTTTTTTTTCAGTTAGAATTCTACATTTACATAGTATGTTACCAAGATGGTGAGGTTGGGGAAATTGACTGAATTTCTATGAATTCTTGATGTTCCTTGTATGGTTAAAAGAATTAAATTGAAGCTTTGACTGGACATCTGTGTCCCTGGGATGTTGTTGTATCAGGACAGCTGTACATAGCAGACGTAGCAGATATTTTTTGTAGAAGTTATGAAATGAAACTGAAGATTAAAAAATACATACATTTGAATTCATCTATCCTTTCACCTGTACAAAGTGATTTGTTAACGTATGACTTGTTTTTTCCAGATTGCTACAATTTCTCCGGGGATGGCATCATGTGAAAATACTCTAAATACATTGAGATACGCAAATAGGTATGAAAAATGTTATTTCTTATAGCTATACTGGCTGTTGATGACTGACATTTGAAATAGTGTTGTTCCATGATGTATAATTATTGTAGCTACTTGAATAATTTGATTGTAGTTGCATTTCTTAATAACATTAAAACCAAATTACTGATCCAAGCTCACATTTAATTTAAATTATCGCTTTTTAAAACGATTAAAAAAGAATCTAAAGAAAGTGCATCTTTGCCGTTATCCAGAGATGGATAATGTAGATTAAAAGTGTGTGGGAGATGCTACTATTATTTTTGCCCTTGCTCTGGGGGGACCATCTCTGGCTTTAGGGGTAGTTGTTGTTCATGATATTTCCCTGGGCTCTTAGCTGAGACCCTTTCTGTGATGTAATTTACTTTTTCATCCCTTTTGTGGAATTGAGTTCAATTGCCGGTCATACATATACATATGAAATTTCATACTTCCCAAATTCAGGCAAATATCAGAGAACCCTAAGTAAAGAGGCAGTAAATCCAACAGGCTTTGTGATCACTGTAGATAAATTAGCACCTCCAGATGCGGCACTTCTGTGACCTGTACTGCTCTCAGTAAGTGTTCGACTCTCTCCACTGAGTGTGAAAGGAGCCCTCAGCTGGTGCAGTTCTCCTGTGTTTAATGTCTGTGCAGATGGGGCAATCAGGTCCTGTGTGTCCCTGCAGCCAGACCTGCAACCCAGAGATGCCCCACCCTTTGCTTAAAAGGACAAAGATGGCAGACAGCCTCTGGGCCATCAGAAGCCCTGGCTTTGCCAGAAGAGGCCACCATCTGGGGGCCTGTTTGCCCGAGTGAAAGGTCGGGCAGAACCACAACTGCTCCTGCTTGGCTGGGCACACAAGCCTGCTAGGAAGGCTTACTACCCACTCCTCTCAATCTCCAAATGTCTCTCTCTGTGGATCAAGGGAGCTAGTAGTAAACCTGCCTGGCTTGGACCTGTCTGTGTGATTTCCTTCCTGGAGAGAATGAGGCATTTATTCCTCTGCCTAAAGCACCACGATGAAGGACCTTGCACATACAAGACTTGCTGGAACTTCTAGCCCATATAGAACTTATGTTGCTGAAGTGACTCCATAAAAAGTCACTACAAAACAAATTAAACACCTGTTTCTAGTGTACTAAATAGTTGTGCTGAAACTGTTTCCTTCCCTTGGTGTTAAAATTGTATGTTGTTATGGAGTATATACCTGTCACTGTAATGTTGCTCCATGTGTTTTGTATAGTTGGAGGTGTTTTTTTCTAAAAATACTTCATTTTCATAGTACAGTTAGTTTTTAGGTGCGTGTGCAGTGACAATAGGAGGCAGAATAGAATTGAAACTTCTATAGCTGTACTGATTTGATATTTTAAAAAGACCCACTTAGTGGAATACTGGATGGAGACGAAATCATATCAACAATACAAACCGAAATCCGAAATTACTCTTCTGAAAATGCTGTTATAGTCCCCCACACATTAGCAGCACTGGTTTTGTTCAGTTTTGTTAGTGATCTGAACTGTTTGCAGAAATTTTAAATATGTCGACACACTTGCGTTATAAAAATAATTTTTTAGTCAAACTATTAGAATGCTAAACAAAGAGTTGTCATTTTAACTGTGTTTATGAGAACATTTTCTTTTAATTTGCCACTGTATTTTGCTGCTGCAGAGTAAAGGAATTTGGAATTAGTCCTTCGGACATTCCCTTCTCACAGGGTAGTGGCAGTCGCTCTGATCTCTCTCCTTCCTATGAGTATGACGACTTTTCTCCTTCAAACACCAGGTCTACCTCATTCTATACATGGAACTTTATTTTTAAGTTTTCTTTTTGGCTATGTATTTTTACAGACCAACCTTTCATTAGTCCCCTTGCCTTGAGTCACACATATTTTGTTTTTATTTTGGTTTGGCAGGTGATGGTTCTGCATGATCTGCAATCATCTTCCCAGTATTTTGTTTACCCTCCTTAAACATCCACATTCTGTATCCAGGCTTGCTAGTTTCCTTCATACATTAAAAAAAAAAAATAATGGTGATGTCACCTTTGTACATTTAGTGGACCAAATCTAACAATTCTGTGTTTAGGGTAATTTGAATATCTCTGAAAGAGAACATTTTTGTACACTTATATATATATGTATATACATATATGTATAGATATGTTATTACAACTTTTCAGTGCTCTTAAGATAAATGAAAAATATTTTCCATTGTTATAAATAAGTGCTACTTGAAAAAACATTTTGCCCATTAAAGAAATGAAGAATATGTTTTATGACTTGCTATGCTTTCAGACTTTCTGCATCTTTCATAAACTTGCTTTTAAATGGGCTTTTTCTTGACTGAATCATTATCAATCTTTAAACTACTTAAAGATGCTGCAAGAGCCTAACATTTTATTAAAATACTTTCACCTTTGAAATTAATTAAAGGATCTATTTCCTCTCTGAAATACTTGGTTGCAAGTTACTTTCTTCAGAATTTCTTGGTTGATTTGCTTATAACAGCTAGTGGGGTGCAGATTAACTTTTTAAAAGTGCAACTGTGTACGCAGAAAAAGAAAGATGGTCAGGTCTAGGGTACTGAATGAACTTTTCTTTGCAATATCACTCACTGTTAAGGAATTAATATTGAGGGATTTGAAATTTTTGCCTTCCTAACTGTTAAAAAGTAGTAAGATTTCAATCAGAAAATGCTTCTTGCTAGAAGATTGCCTTTAATCCACATGCAAGTAGTAAAAATGCAAGGGTCCATGCTTTTTAGGAACTGGGCTAACATCTTCTTCTTGTCACTGAAAGTACATTAAATTTGAGAAGCTGACATCATCATCTTCCTTATTAAATGAATTAATCGCGCATAAACCCATAGAGCTTTATTTTTGGTTGTGACTCTTTAGCACAGGAGGTTACTAATTTTCAAATGAAACATTTTCTGCTCGCAGGGTGAAGGAGCTGACGGTTGATCCTAGTGCTGCAGGAGATATCCGGTCCATTATACACCATGCTCCCAATCAGATGGACGACTTGGAGACACAGTGGGGTGTGGGAAGCTCTCCTCAGAGAGATGATCTCAAACTGCTTTGTGAACAAAACGTGAGTGGTTTACAGAATTACATAGAAAGAGATGATGACATACAGTGGCAGAACAAATCCAGGTTAATGTGTATTTATAGCCTGTTAGTAAGATCTTAAACACATACAGCATGCTTCTTCACCTTTTCTCTTTATTATGTTCATTTCCATACGAAAGAAAAATCAAACCCAAAGATATTTCTTGAATCGTTTCTTTATCTTCCATGCTGATTATGGCTTTTAATGTTTAGGCAGGCTGTGGTGATGATCTGTAGTGTGCATTTTTTCCAATATAGCTTCACATTTTTTTAGGCAGCTTGAAGTATCCTGGATGCTCATCTATTTTATTTAATGCTCTTTGTGTTTTTGAGCATTATTTTCCCTGCATGCAAACCCCATTTCAATTGAGTTTGCGTTTCCCTGCATATAGAAATCTGGCTACCCATCATTCCTCCTTCTGGCATCCTGATTTTCCTGGTGTGAAACCCCAGCGCGCTGTTTGGGAAGACAGCCACATGATGTTCCCAGCATGTCTCCCTGGGCTGCAGGAGTAGGTAGCTGAGAGGCATCTCCTAAAGGGCATTTTCCCTCATTGCTGATTATCAGCTTTAGTCCTGGTTCCTTAAATATTCAAAAGGGATTAAAAGTCAATTAGTGAAAATGCTGATGAAAAATAGAAAGGAAAAATCCTTACTATCCTAACATTTTTCACAAGACTTTCTGTCTTGTCAGGCATCTCTTTGTGATGTCTGCAGTACTTCTCACTTTAGTAACCAGCTTTTCTTCCAGGACTCAGTGTTTCATAAGAACATGCTAGTGATTCCTAGAGCTTCCCACTGGACAGTTCTTCCAACCAGATATCCTTTCGTGTCACACTTATTCATTGTTCGTATTGAATGAAATTAAGCTTTACTTTATGTTTTAAAAAATACTTCAAAGGCATTGTATAAGGAACTATACTGTCTGGATAAAATTTTAATTACAGCCTACCTAGCACTTTACTCTTTTATTGTTAACTATTCATTTCTAAAGAAGTCTTCTTTGTTCCAGTTTGTAAATCCATATGTGCATTCTTCTAATTTATCAATCACTGTATATGTTTCAGATTTCTGCCTTCACATTTATTCAACTTCTTTTTTTTCCCAAAGGATTAATTTAATTTTGGGTTCCTGAAATGTATGGAATGTAATTGCTGTTCTCTTTTTTTTGAAGATTGCTGCCTGTCTGTTGCAGCATGCAGAACAAAAAGCGCTGACAGAAAACCAGTTTTCTGTAGGCATTAAAATCTATTAGAATTATAATTCTTCCCTTGTGACTTCCCATTATTTTAACTTGTTAGTTTTATGTGGAATATATGTTTTCCAGTATTTGCTAAGATTAGTGACTGGAAATATTTAGTGAATATTAATTGAATTTAACTCTGTAAATATTTTGAATTTATTGCCCCTTCTGCTCATTCCCGGAGATTTTCTTGTTAGAAGTATTAAATTCTATTTTTGACAGGTTTTGCCTTCTGCATAATTTTTCCATGTTCTGTGATGAAATTGGTCACATTCAATATATTTCTGTAGCCTCAGTATTGCCCAGACTAACAAGGTTAACTATTGCTTTTAGGAAGAGGAAGTCTCTCCGCAGTTGTTTACCTTCCATGAAGCTGTGTCACAAATGGTAGAAATGGAAGAACAAGTAGTAGAAGACCACAGGACTGTCTTCCAGGTAAAAGATGGAGCTCTACTTTGTTTTATCCTAATTCAGGAATTCAGGTTTTCCCAATGAAAGTACATATTATTGAAGATGGAAGAGCATCTGATCTGTAGGAGTCATTCTATCTGTCAAAGATTCCTAAATTGATTTATTATGTTAAGCAGATTGTAGCAAACAAATAGGGACAGATTCCATAACCACTAATCTTTGTCCCCATGATGAAAGAGAAGTACATTTCTGTATCATTACGGAAATTTAGTAAAATTGTCCTTTGCTGGGCTGGCAATTAATAATGTTTCTGTCAGCACCATTTCTGTTTGGTCATCTCTCTCTAACATACTGATGTACTCCCTCCAAGAATTGTGTCTGACTATCCTTTTGTGACGTCTTCCTCTGAAGTCCAGAAGAGACACATTTCAAACTGCCTGTTTGCTTCCATTTTACAGCTACATAAAGATTTCACTTGCTGTTAGCCAGGGTTTTTAGAAGGAATACTGCTCATGCAGTGCTGGTCAGTGCTACGGAAGCTTCTACACTCACAAAGTAAATGGTATGAGTTACTAGTCTTCAGAAGGACATGTGAATCGCTGCTGTTCATAACCTTTGAGCGTTTAGGCAGGCTGTCTGTTTGGCACATCTGTTCCTGGAGAACAGCAGACCGTTAAACCTCTAGGGAATACACATCTCCTCAACTTAGGTATCTAGCTTAGTGGAACATTGATGTATGTTCATAATACAGTAGGATGCTAAATAAAACATTTTACAAAGGACGTAGAGATTTAGTTATTATGAAACATCAGCCCTGAAGTAAAACATACAGAAGTGTGAAAGCCATCTGCCATATGCTGTGGCTATGTCCGAAGGCAGCTTCTGGAGAGACAGGGCATTAGTTTAAGATGTAATTGCCCTGTGTGTCCATCTGGCCATCTGCTGGAGATTACTGCTCCTTCCAGCAGTCACTGGGAGGAAATGTGTCTGGGCCTCAGGTCCCTTTGTGCACAGCATGGCCTGTTAGGTTATGCTGTGTGTGTAGGTGGCCTGCACCCACACAAACTCCACCAGCTGTAACAGTCCTCTTTTGTCAGTGTTCTGGAAGCAGGTGATGCAAAACATCCTTGTCTAATAAAAATGGCTACAATATACCAACAAAACTAATCAACTTATCTTGCTCTACCTTCTGAGTCTTTGTCTTGGATGTACAAGTTTATGTTAGATGAGATGAATCTTACCCCACTGTAAGCTCAATCTGTCCTGAAAGCCAAAAAACAAAAAAGGGGTTTGAACTACATTTTCAGTTTTGCTTGGGCTGCTCAGCACAGAGGGAAAGACTTTATTTTAGTATGTCAGCTGCTTTTTTTTTTAACCACAGCATTTCCAATGGGATCAGTTCTCCTGATCACAATTTTGCATGTTTCTGTAGGATTTAAGTGCCTGGTTGCATTCTTTTTTGCTACAAGACTTTTTTCTCCCTCTTTTTTTTTTTTTTTTTTAATAATATTCAGAGTGCAAAGATGCCTGAAGAGGTGCTTTAATCAACCTTTACTGTATGCTTATGTGTAGATTTAGATCATGCAATAGTGAGTTTAAAATAGGTGTCCTTTTATACAGCTTCTCTCAAAACAGGACAAAATTATCTTGGCTCCTTGACTGTAGTAATGAGTCTGTAACTATAGTGGTAACCAGCCCATGCTTGAAACCTGACTCCAAAGCTTGGGTCTTGCCTAAGGGGACACAACCATTATATAAAGTTCTATGCCCTGAATTTCTAGGCTTTACAATCATCTAATGCTCTGAATTTGAAGAGAACTGGGTAGCTGGGGTTTGCTTGTTGCTGTGACTTGTATGACCACTGAAATGAAAAAGTAATGTAGAAAACATAGTTTTGCTGAATTAGGAATAAGGTTTCATTTTAGAATTGAGAAATGTTTTATTCAGGTGAGTAGAGAGTAAATGTGTGGTCATTTTGAAGAAATGTCTTAATCAGCTCTTTGTCTTGACACTTGCCTTGAAACTTTGCTGCTGTATTTTGCTGGATTTTCAAACTTTTATCTAGGAATCCATTAGATGGTTGGAAGTTGAAAAACTAC
Organism: Atrichornis clamosus; assembly: GCA_013400975.1. NCBI lineage: Eukaryota > Metazoa > Chordata > Aves > Passeriformes > Menuridae > Atrichornis > Atrichornis clamosus. Next base: position 556 of record WBMZ01017157.1, on the reverse strand, counting down.
TTCTTGAGATGACAGAAGAAGTAGACTATGATGTGGATTCTTATGCTACCCAACTTGAAGCAATTCTGGAGCAAAAAATTGATATTTTGACCGAACTTAGAGGTAAATTGCTTTTAATCACTTTTCTGTGCATTATTAGCATATGCCATGGAGACTTGCAGTAATAACAAGTAGGAAAAAAAAAGCAATGATTATATTTTAGGTCTTTTTTTCCTGCTTATGGTGCCCTGCAGTGTTCTGTCAAAGGAACATTTATTCTGCAGTCTAAGAACAAGTTCACATCTGTGACCACTTCATCTTAACGTAAAGAAAAGAGTCTGTGCTTTACCTCCAGGAAGTATAAACTCAATCCTGCAACTTTTCTTTTCCTTTTTTCCAAAACACTAAAGGAAGGTAAGAAAATCCAAACCAAGTGTGTGAAAAAAAATAGAAGGCAACATAGTGAGGAAAAAGTAGCAGGAACTCCAGTGCCTGCTATTGCATTCTGCAGTATAGCACGGAGTCTGCTGTCTTCTTCAAGACTGTGCTTAAGAGTGTGTTTTGATTTGAGCCTGGC
>WBMZ01017156.1:0-17478 GCA_013400975.1 Atrichornis clamosus | reverse complement strand
GGGTGGTCGCTGCCTGCGGCGCCGGCCTCGCGCGCTGGGGGGCGCCCTTGGCCGCCCCGGGAGCGTCCGGCGGCGTCTCCGGGGCTGCGCCGGGGGCTCCGGGACGGGTCTGGGGACAGGGTCGGTGTTCCTGGCTTTGAAGCTGCCTAAACTCCTTCATCGTCATCCTGCTAAGGAGAGGAGTTGGGTGCTTTGCCTGTCCCCAGGCTGAGCAGCTGGTCCGTGCCTCCCTCCTGTGCCCCACCTGGACCCAGAAACTCAGTGTCCCCAGGTCTTGGGAGAGCTGCAGTTCTGCTACGCGTTTCCGTATTACTGCCAGGATCTTACTCTTTCTAGTGCAAACCTGTGCATAATGAAGGCATATACAAGCAAGAGAACGTCTCTTTCACTATAAAACTTTAATAATCACAAAATGCTTCTAATAATCAATAAATTCAAACAGAATAGCCTCTGTCTTTAGGGAGTCAGAAGGGATACTGTGTTTCCAGTCTGCACATTTTTGGTGTAACCGTGGCTCCTCCGTTCTGCGGCTGCGTGTCTTGGCGGATTGGATTATGAAGGATTGGGAGTGAACATGCTTAGTTCTGATAGGAAGGAAAATTCCTCTGGATATTATGATCCTATTAATCTATTTTGTGAGCAATTTATTCTGAAGGATTTGGGTTTGGGTTTTTTTTCACTTGAAGCGTAATTAACAGTCATGTGACTGCATCTAAAAGAGAAAGGACATGATGTTGAAACTAAACTCTGTCAGGTAACAAAGTCTAATCAAAGACTGAAATGCAGAAACAGTATCACATAAACAAAGTGTAACATATAGAACAAAATGAAAAAGAAAGCAGATGCCCTCTCAAGTCCTCCTAAATAGACAGTAACCAGATGAGGACTCTTAAAAAAAACTTTCAAAGCCCCAGGAAGTTTAAATGAATGGAGGCTGAGAGTTTTAGAGTTCAAAGAGGAAGAAATTGCATGTTTTTAACATGAAACCTGAATAACCTCTGAAGCAGCTTTGTGTTTGCACAAAGTTGGAAGTTTCATAATGGCATCTAGGATCTGAGAGGGCAAGGTGCAGGAATTTGAAGTCTAAGATTTAATGTGATGGGAATTAGGCAGAAAGCTAGAATGTGTCTAACTGGTCCAATCTGGGCTTAAAATTTAGTAAATACAAACTACAAAATCACATGAGCTTTTGAGATTCAGGAAGTAACTTTCAAAAAATGGGTACATAAAGCCTCATAAAGCCTCAGTTCCATTACTAAGGTAATTACAGAATCATGAGCAAGTGTATCTTGAAGTTGTGTGAACTGGAACTCGAAATAAACTTTCAACTTTTGGGGCTTCAGAGAAGAAGAATGGAAGCCTTTCAAGAATTTGCTCGGAATAAGTCAATACAGAAATTTCATAACAAAGGGAATGATACAAGCAAATGTCTGAGCAATTATTTGGCATTTCTAATAAGGAAATGCCAACTGGGATATAGAAAAAATAAATGGGGAGAAAATATGCATGTATTGTTGTGGTTTCTTTAGCACTACTAAAGTTGTACTGTGCTGCTGAAACAATTCAGTGTATAACTCCACCAAAGCCAGGGAAATAACATTTGGGGTTTATGCATATAAATTATTTCCAGTTTGCCTGAAGAGCCATATGTCACTCCGGCTCATGTATTTAGATGTGAATAAAGTGTGGGCATAGATAGAAGAAATCTGCTCTCATGAAAACCTGCTTAGTCTACTGAGAGACAAAGGCAGGAGCAAGGTGAAAAACTGTGGATAAATCAGGTGTAGTTGTGCTTTTGAATTAAAACTGGGGGCTTTTTCATAGAAACTTGGCAAGTTGTGTAGGCACCTTATTCCCTTTTTTCCTTCCAAACCTCTTCACTTATGTTCATTCTCACATCTGGCTTCCCTATAGTAATCAGCTCATAAACACTGGCCTTTATTTGAGCTTATGTTTGGTAGGTGTTAACAGGCTCTCCTGAAAAAAAAGTGCAGTTTAGAGGCTGGATGAGGCACTTCTAGGCAATAAACTGGATTTGGCTTAAACTGATCCAAGCCCACTCTTCCTGAAGTAATGCAGCGGATATTGTGCCATACCCATCCATCTGTACACTGTCACTGCTGCTCTGGTTCACTCATCCAGCCTCTAACTACAAACATCCCATCATGGCAGGCTGAGGAGATTCCACAGGAGCAGAACTGTTTCTTATTGCTTGTTGTCTCCAATTCTTACTGGTTTTAACTTGGATTCTCAAGCTGGACTGACCTTTAATTCAGTTTGAGCTACGAGAGCTCACTGGCAGAAGAGACCCATGATCTGCACCTGAGTTTAATTCTTGGGAAATCCTAAAGCTGTCACTGGGAGGCTGGCCAGTGGTGGTCTCAAGAACTCAGGTTCAAATTCAGGGGCAATTACCAAGGGCAACATCAACCCAGCCACTGAAGTTGGTGGGAAGATTCTTGCTGACACCCAGACCTACAGAATTCTCTTAGGTTGTATAAGAATATTTGACTTTAGTAGTGCTGTCACAAGGGCAGACTGTGCTTGCACACACATAGATTTAGGAGAAAAAGGTGTCACTGCTGGTTTACACTTCAACCATGTTTTGTCTCTTCTGTTCAAAATCTGAAGAAACTCTTGTCTGCTTGAAAGCTTGTTAATTTTTTCCTCCTAAGTGTATCAGAAGAGTTAGTGGAAAATACTGCCTCCTCCTACAAACATCTCTCATTATATTTTATATCTTTAAGACATCACAATTTTAACCATGCTATTAAATGCTCTTTCATGGATTTTTAAAATAATTCCTCCATCCACAGAAGAACAATGTTACCATTTATAGAGGAAATATGTTGGCTTTCTTAATAAAGAGGTGATATTTGATTTTCTATGGGAGCTGGGTTCCTTACTTCCCCCTTGTGACTTTGAAAATGTGTCTCAGATAAACAAAAACGTTTATAGGACATCCTGATGTACTAAACATCTGGAAGTGCTCTCTAATCTCTCAAACCAAGCTTTACATCAACAGGCAAAATTATACAGTCTTATCAACCATACAAGACTGCTGACAAAACATTCTGTACATCTATAGATTTTCTGAAACACAATTTGTGTTATAAATGTGCTCAAGATGTCATGATCAAATAGAATGGGTTAGGTGAAATCTCTGTGAGTTGTTACAGAGATAACCTGAGGTATGAACAACGTGATAGAAAAATGGGTTAGGAGTTGATGAATAAGTGGACTGTCCTGGATTTTGAAAGAAAGGAACTATATAAAAGGAAACCAAAAGTTACTTTGGAGGGAAATTCAAGGCCTTCAAAACTTGAATATTGTTACCAAGGGAAAGATTGTGGAGTTCTGTCGTGTTAAACGCACATTAAACTATAAATTCCTTAGAGAAGTCAGGGTAAAATTCTGATATTCACATATGGTGCCAAATTTTCAGATAGCATCTAAGAGCTAACCTGCTTCTATTGTGATGTTTGTGACAATAGTGGATCATTTTTCCTTTGAAATATGAAAATTCAACTCTTTTGTAAATCTAGGCATTAACTGACATTTTCTTTGAAAATGTAATTTGGACTAGTTTAGTTCTTTCTTTGTTAACTGTCCTCCCCAAAAAATTAATCACAAAGTGATTTTAAATTAATTTATTTGAAGCCTTCCATGAAATGAGAATGAAAGTTTGGGAAAATAATACTGCAGGATTTTTTTATTTATTTGTGAATACTAGATATATTTAACAAGAAATATGAGAATCTAAGATGTTTTCAGAGTAAACTTTCTTTTTTTCGCCCCAAAGCAATTTTTGGATATGGATATCTTTTTCAAGTTTTGGTTTTTTTGTTGTGGGGTTTTTGGTGTTTGTTTGTTTGATTGATTTATTGATTTTTATTTATGGTTTGTTTGAAGGTTTTTTTGTAGTATGAGGTCCAGAGAAAGAGAAAATTTAATTAAAGTAAGTTTGTTTGAAACTTATTCTTCTGTATGAAACACTCTTTAACTGACCATTAAGGGATTGAGCCCAATTCAAAACCAGGTAATTTGTTACTTTTTCCTTGATCGGAAAACTAACACAACTGAAATGTTAATTTAGTAACACTTAAAAAGTGTTACTAAACACTTGAAGTAACTATTATGCTTGAGCTAAACTTGAATGAAGAAGGTTATTTACTCAGCTCCCTTGCGCAATTTTTCTTCTCTCATGTGTTTGTAACCCTTTTTCTTGTCCCCAGCAAACATTGTCGCTGTGTTGGTAAGACCATAAAACAGAAGTCAAATACGTGAGTCAGCCCTATCCCCTGTGGCTCGTTTCTGTAAATCTTTTTTGCTCTCATAACAGGATCACATCAAACATAACTGTGTTGCAGAGTGCCATGGATTCAGCCCTTTGGAGCCAAACCTGGGGATGCTGCAGCTGTTTTTGTTTGATTCTCCCATGATTGTTATTGGACAATCATGAAAAATAGATCTATGTCCCCTCTCTTCCTTTATTCAGTTTGTACTGTTTCCATTATCTGTACTCATTTTAAGGCTTCTTCATTTCTAATTTATTAAGTCAATACTTTAAATAGCCTTCACTGACACCTGTTCTGATAGCTGTGCCATTTGCACAGGGTGAGTGCAATATTTTTCTAGGACTCTGCACTGTAATTGAGAACTCTTGCTTTTGATTTTGGTGGGTTTTTTTAAATTATGAAATTATTCTGCCCAGCAATATGTATGAGAAATAATTTGTTGTTTTTAACTTATATCAAGAATGCATTTATTTTGCATTTTGAATGGGATTAGGCAAGTTCGTAAAAGCTTCAGCTTTTAAATAGAGAAAATTCTTTGTAGATAATTTATCATCTGTGGCATTGCCTGTCTCTAATTTATTAATTGTGGGACTGGTTTGGCATAAGTGTAAGACAGCCCTTTCATGACATATTTTCAACTGATTTAGTTAGGAGACAGATTTTGGCTGCAACCCCTTATATCCCCTCTGTCTGCATTTATATTGAAATAACCATTTCCACAGTGATGATCAAGTAACAGAATCCATTCCAAGGGAGTTTAGTGAGGGTGGGGGAGAAGAAGAGGCAGTCTTTATCACTGGTTCGTCCTCTCCCAGCTGCATCTACTTCATGGCATACTTCTGCTTAATATTTTGAATCACCATCCAAAAGATTTCAAAGGGTGGTAATATTTGCCATGATAATCCATCATTAAATCTAATCCCATGCAAAGCAGGAGAAGAGGCATCTTCCATCTTGTACTGTATTCTATGCTGCTTTGCAGGAGGAAGGTCTTGTCTGCACAGAATCAATTAGAGCAAACGTTGCCATGTTTCCTGCGTCTGGTTTGAGTGGCAACTTCAAAACAGTCGAGCTGACTGCACTGGAGACTTTCCATGGAAACAAGAGCAGATTCTGTTATTTCTGCTTGCCATTAAGCCATAGGGACATCTCCAAATGTCGTGTTGTCCATTTCATTTCCTCATATCTGTGCTGCAGTGATCTGAATTGTATGTGTTAGTTTAATTGTGGTCATCTTTCAGCAGCTAGCAGCTACTTTAAGCTCATGAAGATTGGACTACTTCATCTTTCACTGGAAAAATAAGGTGGGGGGTTTTTTGCAGTGTTTGGGAGTTGTTCTGATTTTCTTAGATTTTCCTTTAAAATAAGGTGAGGTTTGTTTTTTCCAGGCATTTCTCCTCATTGCACTTTACTTATTGTGTCTTTAAATATTTTGATAAAATGCTCTCATGCCTTCCTTCAGTGCTGCTGTTTCTGCTTTCAGTGTCTATCAGCAGTGCCTCATCTTTTTTTGCATTATCTTTTACTGCTTCATCTTTCTTCATATATTTCCTTTTTTCTTTGTTTACTTTTCTCGCCTTAATATATTGAGTAGATTTAATTTATCCTGCCTTTTTTTTTTCTGTAATAGCATCCCATGTGGCATTGCTAATCCACTCTTCTTTCCTGGTTTTAATAAAGAACAATCTCTGCTGTATTAATATAAAGTTTACGATTGGCTTCCCATTCTTTTTGCATAATGTCAAATACAGTTTCAGCCATATCAGAAAACTCATTTAAATGTTACAACTGAAAATCTTTCCATATGTGTTCATCCTTCATTTTACAGATATTAATATTTTTCTGGGTTTTTTTTTCCTTTTCATGTTGGTTGTATATAATTGATGTTCATATGCTCCCAGTGTCTGCAAAATTCATCATGTACAGAAAAGAGGTACATGATTTCTAGTAATACTGTCAGAGGAGATCCGGCATTTCTTCACTTACTTAATTTTGAGGGAAAAGTGTCCTTCCAAAAAAAGACTATTCAATCAAGAAGACTTTTCACTATTGTCAAGTGAGCCTTAACTCTATATGCAGTGTCTGTATCTGTCAAGTCAACAGATCATTGGTGTCACTCTGGACCTTGCTAGTAAGGACTAGTAAAAGCCTTGTAAAGAATATTACTCTTTTCCTTATCATAGGCATTTGTTATAACCTGATGTTAAATGGTAGTAATTTTCACACATGCACTTAAAAAATTGCCAAGAATGCTGACACTCTGTCTGTGTTGTAATACCGCTCTTCTTTGATGCCTTGAGACTATTTCCAGCCTGTATAACAAGTTGTATAGTCCATAAAGGAGTCCAAAATTTGGAATGAGTTGGGAGCAGTGACTTCTAGCAAGCCTTACCTCCCTGCTTTGGCATTATCTCTCAGCACACCTTCTGCAATCCACTGGAGAATGCAAGACAAAGAGATGCCTTTGACATTTTGCTGTCTACTTTGGGTTTGAACTCAATCGTTTAATGAAAATTATGCATCTCCTGTGTTTTGACGAATGGGGCCTTATATTTAGAAATGGCAAATCAGTAAATATCAGTACATACCTAAGAGTCAGCAAAGTTCTTAAGTGAAAATGACTCATTAGAAGCATCTTACAAAGCAGAAAAGGTGTCATTAAATTAATTCTTAATTCCTGTAACTCATTCTTACTCATGTTTTCCAGTAAGAAAGCTGAAGCAAAGAAGAAATGGAGAGAGGAAAGGAGAGAAAGAGGAGAGGAAGGAGGGAGGAAACCATTCCTTTCATCCTCTCTTAATTTCACAAAACATTTGAGGAGTCTGGACTCATGCTGTGTTTTTTCTGTTCTTATAAATTTTTTCAGCATCTTCAGTGTTCAGTAGTTTATGCTCTACGTTTGTATCTAGGCTAATGGCATTCATCAAGAGTATTATGTCAAAAATTGCAGTGTACCTTTAGGAACAAGTTATCTACTGAATGTGGTGAACACAGGCTTTTCCAAATAAGTACAGTTTAACTCACAAAAGATGCACAGCAAGACTGGCAGCAAGTACTGTAGCCTGCTATCTTTCTGTCATGCAAAGCAAATATTGATTTCAAGTTCACAGAAAGTTCAGGAGATCAAAAACGTATAACTCATTGCAATCATTGTTTAGCAGTAGGAAGACCATAATCCATCAGAAATCTCTGGTAACTGCTACAAGCCCTTGAGCATTTAAATTGCTGCTGCTATTGGAAATGGAAGCCAGTTTAGCACAATATTTAAAGTGCCTCATTTGTATTCTACTTTTCCTAGCTATGTAAGATTCAGGTAACTCTGACTTTGCTGTCAAAATATTGACAGTGCCAGGAGTACCCTGTGAGGAAATACCAATGTATCATGGAAATATTACTTTATTTTTTTTCCTGTCTCGGTCTTTTATCGTGGCCACCCCAGTCAGATGTGCTGGTTCATGTTGCTTATATTCAGCAATTCCAGCAGGTGCAAATCTTGGCTCAAATCCACCACAACTACAATTAGGTTATAAGTAAAGGGTTTACAAGTAAGGCCTTTCTGAAGCACCTGTGCAAACACATTTAATCATTTTAAAAGCATTTGTTACTAATCATTACACATTTAACTATTTGCCTGCATCACTTAAGTCATTGAAAAGTTAACAGTCCTGTTCTGGTACTTTGAGCACTTTGTTTTGGCACCTCTGACTGGGCAGAGTCAATTTGGATTCTCTTCTGTCTCTGAATATTTGAACGAGATGTGTAACAGCTATTTTACTGATGTTAATTTTCATTATTTCTTTAGAATGTGTTAAAAAGAGGAGGTGAAGGGTTCAGAGCTTCCCCCTACCAGATAAGATCCTATTTCCTGGCATCAAAGAAACTTCTAATGAGTGACAGGTTGGAATAGGGGAGGTTTCCTCCTTATCTGGAACAGTAACTTGTGCTTACAGGTGGCCTCAGCATTAGCCAATATAGCTAATGAGTAAAAAAACACTAAGAAAATATTAAAAACGTCTAAGAACGGACTGAATTTCTTAAAGAGTAAAGAGCATAATTACTCATGTGAAGAGTCATGCAAAATTATTCTGCAAATCCGTGAAAAAGGCAGCTTCTTGGTTGAGGAACCCCTTTAAAATTTGAGGTATGCTTCCTTTTGAGTGGCTACTTTCTGTTTTCCAGCTGTTAGTCAGCTTCTCTCAGGAAGGCATTTGCAGCAAACTCAACAGTCTGACTGAGCAGCCTCCAAGTAGTCCCTCACATCAGCTGATAGTTTGGCTTCCATGGAAATCCAGTGGATTTGGGCAGAAAGCCTTAGCAGACTGCCCTCCTTCCCTCCTGCAGAGCACTCTCTGCTCTTGGCTTCAGAGCCAGCCTCAGTAACAGGACAGCACTGATGATCTCTACTAAACTCATGTCTTATGCAGCGCCATGCAGAAAACAAGCCTGTAATTAAATTGTTCAAAATTTGAAGATCAGTGTGTTTGGCCATCCCTTCAGACCTAATTACTTGCCAAAACACACTGTGCACAGGGTGGGAATTAATATTAATTAGGAATCTTCTTGAACTGCAGATTACAGCCATTATAGGCAGAGGAAATGATTATGAGATTTATGCAACTCACATCTTAAAAAAAAATGTAATTACAGCAACAAAGCCCTGTCTCTCAGTATACATAAAGAGGCTTGATATAGACATTTGTTCCAGGTTAATATCAGCCGAAATTGACTACATTCAACAGGATTCATCCTGGTTTATACTACAGCAAGTGACAGGTGAAAAAAGCCCTTTGCATTCTCCACATAGTGACAAGCTGGTCAATAATGCTGTCCCTGGTGATTTTCTGCTGATAACACCCTGGTATGTTCTGGTGTGCTGTCCGATGTGCCACTGCTGCCACCCAATTCCTGCTCCCCAAGGTGTGTGCAGACACACCACATGTCCCTTTCAAGACAGGAGGCAGAGCTGTGCCCTGGCACCCTGCTTCATCTCACGTGAGCTGGAGAGTTTGTTTGGGCACTTTCCTGACCCCACAGCAGCAGTAGAACCCCCAGAATACTGCTGCATGCTGGCAGACCCAGACTGTGTCTCTTTGTCTTGTTTGGAGGGTGAAGGTGGAAGCTTTTGCTCCCCAGGCAGAATTCATGACTGCATAACAGAGCAGCAAACATTACTCTTAGTGTAATGCTAGAAATCAGTAGTGGAGACTGTATTTGAAAAACCTAAATACTACCCAGTTTACTACTGCCTAAAGAAGAAGAAAGCCTCCAGAGGTACCTAATCTCATAGAAACATGAAGCTCAGGAAATACAACTGAATTTTGGTGGAATGTGAGACATATTGTAAAATACACAAGGAGAGCATTGAAGAGACCGAACAGTGGGAAGTCAGTGAGCTGTAGCTCATTTTGAAATTCCCAGAAGGAAACAGGGGTGTGCACCGACTTGTCTGATGTTGGAGATCATCTCTAAATGCTTGCAGGTTACAACAGAAATTTTTAATTCAGGCTTTCCAATAACAGTCAGTAACTGCCAAGAATGGCAATGCTTAATGGTCCATACATGTAAGAAAAAGAAGTGGCCTCTGCTGTGACTTCCTCTAGATAATATGATTTTAAAAGTCTTGTGATCATTCAATTACTGAAAAAATATATATTGGATTGTTACCTTCTCTTTTAGCTTTGAGCCTTAAAGAAATGTTTTCAAGAGCAGACTAAAATATCAGATTGTGTGACTGAGCAGGCACCCTTACATAAAATATTTTAAAGAATGATATTAATAATATTGAGGTTCTAATTTATTTTGAAAGCAAATATAAAACAAATATAAAAAATATATTGATTTGGAATATGAAAAGCATCATTTTCTGCACTTGAGGTTCTCTGCTCCTGGAAAAGAGGGGATGACTGTTTGCAAATGATCCATGTCTGTGTATTTATGAATTGATTGCTATTGAAATGAAGAACACTTACCCTTGTTTTTTATTCACTCTTAAAAGCAAGAGTCAGATTGCCATTTTTGTTGCCATATCTCCTTTTATTTCCAATATATCTTTTTATTGCAGGTTTATTCCAATATTCCTGACATCCTGCCTTAAAGCAGTGTATTTCAGGTGCTTCTTGTTGTTGACTACTATGGAAAGATCTATATCGACCATTAAAAGGAATAAAGAGAAATATTTTAGAGTCGTCATGATAAGCCAGTTAAGTGTATTACTATGCATGGTCCAAGAAGCTGACAGTGAATTTTATCTGAATGTATCCCACTCTGTCTTATTTCAAAACTCGCAAGGAAGACACTGAATAACAAACCAGTGAAAATGTCAGCAGGCTGTACTTTACTTTATGATTTCAATACCTTGAAGAGAATAGAACGGTATTCAAATATCTTCAGTATTTGATCCTGATAACATAAGCTGAGGCAGACATTTGTTTTATGAGGTTGCAGTACTCCTGAATTAGAAAACTAAGGGGCTTGGAGAATTCATCAAATAATAAAATCTGAAGTTTAAGAAGAATGAATATTGACCAATGAAGAAAGCGATGCATTCCTAATATGAATAAATCTAATCAATGTTGTAGAGGAATCCTACACTCATCAACATGAATCTGTGAGTTATCAAAAAATAAAGAATCTGAAAATTGGTAATAGGTATAAATAAGCACAAATAAATTATTCCTGGAACTCTGGTGTTTCTTTGGGTTAAAAAAATAATCATTTTAATGCGTATTCTGCATTTGTGTTAAAAATGAAGGATAAAACAACAACTTATCTGAATTTATTGGAAAATAATTTTAAAATATTTTGAAGATAGAGAGCAGCAAGCTTTATGAGCTGTTTTAATTCAAAATTCCTATTCCTGCAGTGCTTAATTCTTGACATCTTAGTGTCCTCTGTAGCCTGCAGTCTGCAATAAATCCCTTGGTAGTTACATCTACTGAAAAAGATGTTTTAAACTTGGAGTCACTAAGAAGAAAGATTTCTTTAAAATAATCCGGACAGTTTATTTTTTCAGGAGAAAGAAAAACATGGCAGCTGAGACAAGTAGATGCAGATTTTTTCATGCAATATCCTTGTAGAATGTCTGACAATAAGAGAGATTTTCCTACTGTAAACATATGTATTTAGCCTGATCCTTATTGTCCAAGTATCTTAATCAAAGAATCTGGTTGTGGTTAGTCTATAAATCTTTCAATATTGTGGAACTCAGCCGACTACAGTAAAAAATCAGACACCTTACCAATGGAAAGTACTTAGGTTCTACCACTGAGTTAAAATTTTGAAAGTTGATTTTAAAAGGTCTTTTGAGACTTTTCAGTTGTTGTTTTCATCCTCAAATAGGACTGGACAGAAGGGCTCAGTTCAGCTGTGTAGTGCCAGTTCTGGATGTCTAGTGCCGATGCCAGAGCCAATCCTGCTTAATCTGCAGGTACTACACAAGCACTGTGTTCAGGCCTCTGTTGCCAACATTTTGGCAAATGTATCAAGCCTAAAGTCCAGAATTTATTACTCTTCCTTGAAATGTTCAAACGTATTTGTTTTAATTGTATGAAGAAGTTTTAGGTCAATGATTTCCTTCAGAACATTATGGAAATATTTTCCTGCAGAACACAGTAGTATGGTTGATTTTCTATCAGAAATATTTGTCTAACTCTGCTTACCTGGGAAAGGTGGTAGGATATAGGTAGAATATGGATTGCATTAGTTAAAATCAGTGATTGATTTCAGTAAATTTATTTTTGTGCTTTGAGGTTTTGAGGTACCTGATTGATTCTTTTGCAGAGGTTTTCCTCAGGTAAATACTTTTATCTCAGACCAGTAACCATTTTGTTGCCTGTCATCTGGAGAATAAGGTGCGATTTTGAGTTCTGTTCCCTGCCTCAAAGACTTTTTACGGATTTTTTAATGCAGTGATCCTAATGTAAGAAGTGACTTCTGGACTTTTTCTCCTTTGGCCTCCCCAAATGTTACTCAAAAAGATTTGCTTCCTTGCCTTTAGTCCCCTGGCCAAGCTACTTTTTCTCTCAAACAGAAACCTTTCACCCAGGGATCTGAAAACCACATTCTTTCCCCTTGCTCAGGGATTTTGACCAATAGAATTTTGTCTGGCAAGGGATGAGCAGAGGAGAATTCCCTGCTTCCTTTCCTTTCCAAAGAAGAGAAAAAACCCCCAAACCCAAAATATAGGCTGTGTGCAGTTGGATGTGAATGTGTAAGTGCACATTCTCTCTCAGGGATAAGGAGGAATGGTATCATCAGTGCAGGAGTGTGTGGAAATTAAGTGCAGCATTTTTCTGTGTCTCATTGAAGTTGAAAGTGCCTGAAAAACCAAAGAGGAAGTTTCCACTTTATTTTGTTTACCAAAATCTATTGAAAAAGCCTTTAAAAAAATTAGTAGTTAAAAAATACTTTAAAAGTAGTTAAAAATAATTAAAATGAGACCACATGTATTAATAATCTCAGAAATCATAGATATTTCAGTGGGTAATGCACCGCAAAATACCATGATGTTATCTTTGCACTTAAAATGGAGGCATGTTCACTAAATACAGATCTAAATTTTAGTAAATTTTTTAAAATATTTGATTTTTAGTTATGATCCTCTAGCAATGCATATTGCAGTCAACCTTTTAAGCTGCAGAAGTTACTGCAAAAAATTGCCACTTCCTTACTGTATTGTCACCTTAATATCTTATTAAAAAGCTCACTTTGCTATGCAGAGGATAAATTGAAATAAATATGTGTTTGCACTAAATCTGTTAACCATCAGCTCAGAGCAGAAGCATAGTTTTTACCTAGTTTGCTTGATTACCACTTACCTGTACTACTGTCATCAAGATTCTCCCCTGGAAGTACTTTTTATTTCATCATGTGGAAGACATAAAGAAAATTAAATATATCAGACAAATTGCATGTAACATTATAATATGTTTCCATTGATTTTTATTCCAACATTTCTCTGAATAGTGTGCTAACATTATTTAGTGAGAAGTAAGATGTATTAAACTCAATAATTTATCCTCATATATGTGGGACTTTTTCTGACTAAAAAAGAGCTAGAATTTTTACTGTTCCTCAGTCTATAAAGATTTATTATGTAATTTTTAAACCATAAAAATGGGAAAAATCTTTGTCAGCCTCATTGAGGAAGGCAGTGAGAGACAGTGAACTTGTTCTTTTCATCCTTCTCAGTGGTCAAGTATGAAAATTATAATTAAAGAGAATAATTCTAGCAAAGAGTTTCAGTGAAAGCAAAGGTTGATGGGTTTGATGTACTGGGGTACTAAAGCAGTTGAGCACAGAACATATTGCATCCGGCTTGATGTTGAAGGGAGCGGCCAATGCCTTCCTGTTGAAGAACTGTTCTTCCTCCTGTGCTTTCACTATCCCTCTGGAACTCTGCAGTTGGACTCCAGTACTTCATTAGCAACCCTTGCTGCAATCCCCACCAGGGATGAGCCTCACCCCTGCAGGGAGCAGCTCCAGGGTAGAATGGTGCCAGCCGTGCCGCTGTGGTGTGGGTGGAGGTGGAGGTGTGGGAGGCACTTGCACTGTGGGACATGCACTCCATGACTCTTGCTTTTGCCATGGGGATGCAGGACTGGAATCTGTTCCCAGATCTGACTAGAATTTTCCTCAGGAAAAGAATGTGCTGCTTGACAAAAGCTTTTAGGAGACTTCCACTGGGCCATGAAGCTGTAGTCATGACTATGGAAGATAGGGAGAAACTTTTCCGTTTCAATACTGGTGAAACAGGCCTTTGTGAACTAATGACAAACCCCAGAATACAGAGCTTGCTTTTGCTCTAAAATGTTTACAAGTGAGCTAGAAATAAATTAATATGAAGTAACTCAACTACGTCCATTAATCTCAGGAAAGAAAAATCCCTAAATGGTATACACTATCCCAGCTATACACTATCCCAGGTGAAAACCTGGTACCTAACACCAGCCATCATGCAAGACTAACACAATTATCCACTCTTTTCATCAGGCATCATCTTTTACATTTATAAAGTGAATATTAATTCTCGGGGCAGAGATGAACAGTTTAGGGACTGAGAGAAAGATCCTTTTCCCTTCTGAGAAAAACATATGTAAGATGTTATAAATGGTAAAGAATCTCAGCTGCAACAGAGAAAGATGTTGTCAGTCTCATGAGAAAGGCAGTTAAAAATGTGAACAGGTATTCTGCCAGCCTGTAGTCAATAGCACCTAATTTTTCAAATAATGAGACAAAACTTGAAATATTACAGAAAGTCACCTTAACTAGCAGAAAATTATTTAAGATTATTTCATGAACACAGACCACATGATCAAGCCCACTGAATGCCATGGATGACCCTGCTATAAGGGGCATAGCTATCCATGGCTTGGTGCTGGCACTGGGAAATGAGGACAGTCAGTGAGATTTTTTAAGAACTCATTGCAATCACAGAAAGTTTCACTGGGATGTCAAAGTGGGTCTTTTCTTTGTTTCTTTAACTACAAAGGATTTTAAAATCACAGTGTTTGCAAAGTAGTTTGTTCATCAGTGGATTAGAAAAATCAAAATGGCGAGGGAATAACTGCATAATAGCCCAAGCATGGAAAATATCACCCTTCTCTGGCAATGTGAAATTTAATTGGGGAAGATCATGAGTTGTTTTGCCAGCATTAAAGATCTTCCAGTCATATGATGAGTATGAGAGATTTCCTTAGTAATTATGGCTGTTCTCTGATATCAGCTGTAACTCATAAAACTATGGGATTCAGCTTTCTCACAGATATTTTCATGCCCTTTCAATCTGTTTCTTTTCAATTCTGTTTCTTATTTGTTTACTAAAATTATTTAGTTAAGATGTCAATTGGGAGTCAGATGGAATGTTTTCCGGATGGTGCATTTTTCAGTTCATTCAATTTGGCCATTTAAAATGTTCTTTCATTTCAGCTTTAGATCTTAGATCTGCTAAAATTAAGATTTGCATTTTCTGTAGCATCATAAAACATCTTTTCTTTTCCTTAATCATTTTATCAGTCAGGCCCAGGAAATTCTCAACAAATGTTAATCTTTGGGTTAGCATTTGGCTTTGATAAATGAATTCAGCTGCAAAAAATATAGCCTAAGCAAACAAACTTTTCTGAAAGATCCAAGGACTCAGTGGTGTGTGGTGGTGTATCCAGTACAGGCAGAACACAAGGCAGACAGGAATTGCAATGAGGCATGTAAACAAGACAGATCCTCCAAAAAGTTAAAATAATTTATTTGGATTACAGCATTTCCTTTGAACCCAACATTCAAAGGACAGAGGAGTGGAAGTGGGAAAAGAAGATAAGAAGGAAAAATACAATGTTTTAGGTTTTAGCCATGAGCTAGAGGTAGTCTGGTAAATTCTGAGACTGGAAGGAGAAACCTAGTGAAAGAAGCTGAGAGGAGGAGAAATGGATGATAAACGGAAAACCATGTTCTGAAGTGAAGGAACTACATCTAAAAAAGGTTTTCTCTCCAACTCCCTCCCAAGTGAACACCCACAGATGACACCACCCCACCCCCAACTCTTTGGGAAGTTAAAAACAAATAAATTTAATAGAGAAGTTATGGGAGAAAATAAGAGAAAAGTGCCTCAAGCACTGCATAGTCACTGCTCGGAGTGGAATCCTGCCTGTCCTTTCATTCCTTCTGCATTCCTCTGGTTTCACTTCGAGAGCAAACACTTTAATTCTGCTCCAAATAGATGTGCAGAGCGATGGTGAAATGGAAAGAGGAGATGAGTCCAGGCAGCAGTTGCAGAGCTCAAACCACATGGGCTGGTCTGGGGCAGCACCCAGCACTCACTGCCCTCCAGCAGGAAATAAAGGGAAAAGTTCTTTAAGGGAGCAGTGGTAGTTTTATGTCAATGGGGAAGGTGCTGGTTAAAACTCTGTCGAGTCGTTTGCAGTGTAATACCCCAAAGACATACAAAAAGCTCACATTAATGGAATACTTTTCATTAATTTCTCTGAATTTCTGATTCTGTTTTAAGCACTGTTTTTTCTGACCTGTTCACTGTTCCAAACAATAGGTTTTTGTGGGTGGGGCTGGATGTTCTTCGGATTTTCTTAAAATGCACATCATAATTTTGTCCTCTAACACTCAAACACTTGTGCCTGCCATGGACTCAGCCAGCACTAACAAACCCACTCTTTTGAGTGTCTCTAGTGCAGAATTTGTCATTGGTCATAATAATTTGCTTACAGAGAAGACGGATCACATTCTAGACCTAACTGATAAACAAACCAAAGCTCAGAAATCTTGACAAATGGTGTAATACTTCCAAAATAAGCTGATGAAGGTGCACAGGTGTATTTTAAGATAACTCCAGGGAGTTTGATTTCCTGATCACAATGTGTGATAGAGACATCTCTCATATTTTATCCAGATTCAAAATATTGCTTAATGTTCTCTAGTAATTTTACCTTTCCTGACGAGAATGGCTTCTGAAAATATGCAGTTCCCAAATTAAAACAAATGCATGGAAGTAATTTCCATCTTTGTGACTATGACAAACGATGCCTTAGCTGTACTGATGCTGTATAAATCTGGTCATTTAGAAAATATATCCCACCTGGAATACTGCATCCAGCTCTGGGGCCCCCAAGTTGAGAAGGACTTGGACCTGTTGGAGTGAGTTCAGAGGAGGCCATGAAGATGCTCAGAGGGCTGGAGCACCTCTGCTCTGAGGACAGGCTGAGAGTTGGCATTGTTCAGCCTGGAGAAGAGAAGCTCTGGGGGCACTTAGAGCACCTTCCAGTACCTAAAAGTGCCTGTAAGGAAAATAGAGACTTTTGACAAGGGCATGTCTTGATAGGGTAAGAGGGAATGACTTTAAACTGACAGAGGACAGGTTTAGGTTCGATATTAGGAAGAAATTTTTTTACTCTGAGGGTGATGAGACAGTGGAACAGATTGCCCAGAGAGGCTATGGATCCCCCAGCCCTGAAAGTGTCCAACACCAGGCTGGATGGGGTTTTGAGAAACTTGGTCTAGCGGAAGGTGTTCCCAGTCATGGCAGGGGAATTGGAATGAGATGAGCTTTATGGTTCCTTTGAACCCAAACCCACTGGGGCATGATCTGCCTTTTTTTGTTTATTTTTTTATTATGAGTCTATTTCTAGTGCAGTGGATTACATTACATGTATTTCCATTTGTTTTGGTTTGAGCCTGG